>QLPN01000514.1:36047-49449 GCA_003314395.1 Albatrellus ellisii
GGACTATCTGTTCCTTCCAGATAGTGTCTCCATTGTTCCAGTGCGCGTATAACCGCCAACATCTCTTTGTCGTAGATGTCATAATTCCTCTCTGCAGGTGATAGTCCTTTGCTAATATACGCCACTGGGTGCCACTTCTCGTCGTCTCTCATCTGCGATAACACTGCCCCTGTGGCGTATCCTGAACTGTCTGCTTCTACAAGATAAGGGCGATTGGGTTCGGGAAAGACCAAAACAGGTTTAGAGCATAACACTGTTTTGAGATTTTCAAATGAATCCTGCTGTTCTAAGTCCCAATGCCATTTGACGTCTTTTTGTAGAAGTGAGTTGAGAGGCTTTGTGATGTCTGAAAATCCCTGAATAAAATGTCGATAGAAGTTGGTAAAACCAAGGAAGGAGCGGACTTCTGTGACAGAGGTTGGTACGGGCCATTCTGCGATACCTTGAATTTTGACTGGGTCCATCATAATTTTGTCAAAGGAAATTTTAAGTCCAAGGTAATCGATTTCTGTCTGTTCGAAGTCGCATTTCTCTGGTTTGAGGTATAACTTGTTATCGCGTAGTATTTTCAACACTTCTTCTACTATGATCCTATGTTCTTCAATCGTCGCCGTGAAGATAAGGATGTCATCCATGTAAACCACTACTTTTCCTTTTGCTATCAACTCTCTGAAGAGATGATTCATCATTGTCTGGAATGTAGCAGGACTATTGGTGAGTCTGAAAAACATAACAAGAGGTTCGTATAGTCCTTGATTTGTGATGAAGGCAGCCTTCCATTTGTCTCCTTCCTTTATACGAACATTGTTGTATCCCCATCTGATATCGAGTTTTGTGAAGTATTTTGCCCCTTTGAGTTTGTCAATCAATTCGGAGATGAGTGGTAATGGATATGAATTTTTGATTGTAATCTCGTTTAGGCGTCGATAATCTTGAATAGGACGTAATTCTCCTGATTTCTTTTTGATAAAGAAGAAGGGAGAAGCCATTGGTGATTTTGATGGTCTAATTCGTCCCGATTTCAGATTTTCTTCAATAAACTTCTCTAACTCTTTTTGTTCTGTAAACGAAAGATTGTAGATTTTTCCCATATGCATCTTTGCGTTTGGTTTTAATTCGATTGCATGGTCCCATGTTCTTTTAGGAGGTAATTCATCGAATGATTCTTTTGCAAAAACCGATTTAAAACCGTGATATGCCTTTGGTACTATATCTTCAAAAGATTTCTTGATCTTTCGTTTTTCTGCTTCTATCGCCAAGTCCTGAGATACGTTTGATATGGATGCTTCCAATTCAGGATTGCCGATCATGACGCATAGTACTCTATCTTCCTTTTCTATCATGTCTTCTTCTTCATCGTCAACTTCTTTCAATTTAGGAACTTCCACTTTTTTCTTCTGTCTGCGTTCCTTTCGTTCTGTGACTACTCTGGCGTGACATCGTCGTGGACATCTAGTAAATCTTACTTTGCCTGTCTCCCAGTCTATTTCTGGATTGTGAATTTTTAGCCATGTTTCTCCTAGGATGAGGTTGACTTTTCCTAGACCCGTGACACAGAATGTATTTCTTTCTGTGTGATTTTGTATTTTGACTATGAGATCCACGGTATCTTTGATAGAACCTCGTTCATTCTTTGTTCCATCAACATTGTAGACTGGGATGGCAATCGGAAGTTTCTTTGTAACTAGACGATTATTCTTGACGAATTCTTCGTCTATGTAACAAGTTGTTGCTCCTGAGTTGACCAAAGCTTGGATAGTGATTACTTGTCCATTATCTGGTCTTTTGATCTCTAATTCTATCATGGGTAATTCTGTTCGTGTTCCCATGATGACGTGCTTTTCTTTTTCTAGAGAGGGCATACTCTCTGATGTCTTTTCCTCAGTCTTTTCTTCTGATGCAATGTGATTAAATATTTCGATAGGATCACATACATTGGCGTGGTCAACAGCGCCGTCATCTGGAGTAAGTACTGAGAAATGATTGGACAATGTAGCGACATCCACTACTCGTCCCTTCCAAAACCTGCTTCCTTTGTGATTTTCTTAATCGCCTCGTCGTTCAACATCTGCGCAAATTCTTCTGTCGTCATGCTTCTGATCTGCTCATGAATAGTGCGCAATTTCTCCTTCTTCTTCTGCGGACAGTCTCGTGATATATGCCCCTTCTCTCTGCAATTGAAGCAAATGATTTCTCGGCGTCTTTGTGCTCGATCTATGTCCATTGGTACTGTCTCATTGCTAGCTTTATGACTTACAGAAGGATTAGCGACATTTGTTTGAGTAGCATTGCGGTTGTATCTGGGTCCCCAGCTTGAGGATCCCCTGTCTGCAACCAATTGCTTAAACTCTCTCATATGTCAATCCGTACTCTGTGCCATCTGCTGCCATGATAAGTATGTTGAGGGAGGAGGATTGATGTTGTAAATTCTTTGGAGAAGATCTACGTTTAGTCCTCTTTTGAAGCAGTCGATGAGTGCTTCATCGTCATATTTTGTTTTGGCTGCTACAAAAAGAAATTCTGTGGTAAATTCTTCTGCTGTCTTTCCTCCTTGACGTAGTTTGTGCAACTGCTGTTGCGCCGTTTGTGCTTCGTCTGGGTCACCGAATTGCACTCGCAATTTCATATCGAAGTCCATCCAGTTGGTAAAGGGTTCTGGATATGAGGGATTATTGGGATGGACTTCATGTAATCGCTGTTTTGCAACTACTAAGTTTCTCCAGGCTTCTGCACTTCCTCCTATCATGTATGATAGGGCATAGGTGATTCTATCACTATCGGTCCATGTCTTATTTGCTGCAAATACAAGAAATAATTCTTGTATGAAGGAATCAAGCTTGTCGCGCTTCCCTGAGTATGGAGTAGGTGATGAAACTTTTACCTGGTGTTGGGCAAATACGTGGCCCGTGGGGCCGGCAGTGTGGCCAGAGGTACCTGTCAAAGGTGGCATTTGGGTTTGGGGGGCAGATAGCATCGATGTTATTTTGGCCAAGGATTTGGTAATCTTGACCAATGCGTTCCCCATTTCTAATTGGTGTTGTTGCTGCTGCTGCTGCGCCATCTTTGACTGTTCGAGCTCGTGTCTCATTGTCTCCAAGGTATCCTCCAGATCCACTATCCGGACTGCTATTGGATTTATCCTGTCGTCCTCCATTCTCTCTTCCGATGATTCTTGTATTTCTTCTCTTGGTTCTCTTGCTTGCCAGATCGATGGGCCGCTCATCTGATGACTTCTCCCCTAAAGACGAATTGTTGGGGGAGTGAATTATAATATGGGCTGGTTCTTTCCCAGTAGTGAGGAAAGAAATGCCACGGGAATTCTTCAGGATGAGTGGCATAGTATTGATTATGGAGTTTGAAGAACCAGATAGCTTGTTGTCTATGGTACTCGAATGCATTGCCGTAGAATCGGATGAGGGCTTGAGAGGTACGTGGTCGTGTGGGTGGTGGTAAAGAAGAGGTAAGTCTGGCGTATGATTTGCCCGACCTAGTCTTCTTTTCCGAGCGAAGTATTCTCGGAATGATGAAAGATAAAACTGTGCGAAGTGAAAACTCTTTGTTCCTTTTTCAAGGGAACAAGCCTTTCAAACACAGAGTGGAAGTGGAATGTAGGTAGTTGTGCTAAGTGCTAAAACTACTACGAAAGAGATCTTTGATATAGTAAAAATTATAGTGTCTCTGGTCCAAACGGTTGTCAGAGAGATCTTCGGTGCCCCACTAATTGGTAGACACCCTTGCACTGCTCACTGAGGCAATGTATGGCCCGGTGCTGCAGCTGAACTATGAAGAATTCGAGAACTATAACAATTACAACACTCTCTTGAGTGAGGAGGGAGGGGAATGGTGATGCGGGAGGGCGGATGAGTGTGTGTGAGGTTGCAGAGGGAGAGAGAGCTGAATACAATTGTGAGGCCGACGTTTGCCAGCAAGGTCACACAATGTATAAAGAGAAGGATGAGAGCTAACAGAGGGATGAGATCACGCTTGTGCAAACGGATATCCCAGATGTATTCAGCTGGAGAGTAACTACGATACAGCTGAAGTATATATATACTAAAAGGAACCTGCGCACAGACCATGTATGTACTGTAGGGCAGGTGTATCATAAAGGAATGCGCAGCATTCCTGTGAACGATCAATAAGCAACTTGCACAGCATCAGTAAGGATGTGCAGCATCTGTGAGAAGCTCTGTAAGCGACTGTGAGAATATGTGTCATATACGTATAGTAATCGGGCCGATGACGAATGATGAATGAGTCATACATAATCGCGATAAGATCTACATGATCTGATAAGATATCTTGTGTAGATCTTGAGCGATAAGAGTGAAAGAAATCATATAATTAAAAAGAAAAATAAATGCGTCCTGACACCTGGTAGCACATGACAGCCTCTGATGCAGAAAGCAGAGATACCAGCATTTCCCCAAGGAAGTGACAGATTGATCGCAGAAGAACACTGGGCAACTGCAAGGATACTCTCTCATGTCCATAAAACACTCTGGGAAGTGGCACTAGATCCAAATCAAATGCAGCCTGATTGAAGATGACAATGTTGACCATCTTCACAGGTACACACACATTGATGCACAACCTCATTGGAGCATGCTCTGGCCACACAGACTGGTGTTGTTATTAGTCTCTGAGCTAACCTCAGCAGAAGATAGTCATTTTGTGTTGTTATCATCCAATTGCATGGCTGCATGGCTAGTGCTGCTCAGGTGATTGACATCCCCACATGTCCCAATAGGCCAGAGCAGCACCAGTGAGAAGGAGTGTTAGGGTTTGGCACATGTGAGTGGCTAAACACCTTTCAAAAGACTTCAAGGTGAATGACAAGAAAGAATAGCCAGATGATTGGAAACATGGTTGTGCACAGAACACTCAAAGGAGATGAGATCAGGTGGAGGCAACTAAACTGGACAACTGACTGGATCTCAACTATGGAAGACAATGGACATAAAGGATACAGAGGGAGAAACAAGAGAGATGAAGGTGGGAAGTAGGATCCTGAGTTCTGGGGTCATTTAGTGGCCTTAAGTACTGCTCAATGAGATATGGAATGCATGAGGTGGGCAGCAGGAGGTATGGTAACATGATGAGGTCTGAAGACATGTGATACTCTGACATTGATAACTCTGATGTATGTAGGGGGTGGATCAGATAGGTGTCAGGCAGGTGTAGTTGTGAGTAAGTTGCAGGGTTACAATGATGCTGTTATGACTCAACAAAGACAAGGTATAATGAAAGAGGTTAAACTAAAGTACTGCAACAAAAGGTGAGTCTTTTTATAGTACTTCAGTGTTATACTCTTGATGACTGATGAAACATATAAAAGTACAGTAAGAGGGGTTGCGCCCTCTAGGTTACTCCTCCTCCACATGCTAGTGGAGTAGAATGTTCAAGAAATAAGAGGAGTAAGAAGAGAAAAGAAAAAGGTACGCATGGTTTCCTGACAAGGAGGCTGCAAGACAGGGGGTGACATCATTGATCCCCTTCTGCTGCCTGTGATTGGATATCGCCAGCACTCCACTGCAGAGGACTGTACTGGAATAGACCATAGGTGCAATGTGTCCAGCCTGACACCCATGCTTGGCAATGACAGACATGTCCCTTACTCACCCATGCACCACTGCTCCCACACAACAGCAGAAAAGAAACATAATTGATTATGATTGTGTATCACATCACCCATGTGACACATTGGGTCTACCACTATTCATACAAGTGAATCAGTGTTTGCACATCATGGTGTATTGCTGCCAAGCACATCCTTCATGAGCATGTGTCTGTCCCCTGGGCCCTAGTATTGGTCCCTGTCTACATCCCACCCAGCAACATCATAATGCACATGGGACACAGTGGGTTGGGTGCCTGTTGTGGTGCTGACACCAGGCTCATCCTCATCACCTGCATGTGAGGGTGGGCATCCACTACCTCAATGTGTGCTGCATGAGGAGCAGCAGTAGTAATATAGAGTGGATTCCTGTACCCTGCATGCCCTAACCCTGCTCAACTTCACATTTGCCATCATCAAGGGTGATTACAGAGGTGCTCAATGTCACAGCATTAAACTTGTGGATGCCAACAGTGGTAAATATGCCCATGTCTTTGCTCTGTAGATTTTGTATTAACTGGGGTGCCAGTGGACACTACTACAGCAGAGGTACTTATACCATCATGCACTGATGTATGCATGCTCAACAATGCAGAGAGGATGTTCACCAATGCACTGGAACTGGTGCAGGTGACATGGCCATTGTGGCAGAGCCTGAGTGCAGTGCCAATGGTGGAAGAGGAACAAGGACAGACATATCATCTTAAATCAAACCATCCATGGCAAATCTATCAGTGACTCACAATATATCAGTTTCTCTTTCCCAACTCTGCCTCACCCCTCCACCTCTCAGTCTACCCTGCTGTGGTGTGATAGCTGTGAATGAGCACTGAGGATGCTTGTTTTGTGGCTTTTGTACCTGCTCAGCACACCCCCATCATGCTACCATCCCTCTTTGTCTCACAGCTTTGATGCATGCAGTAGTATTTGATTTACAGATGAAGGGGTCAGCATTTCAAATCTGCTACAACAATTGGGCAGGGTCATGTCAGCATCACAGACAGCACTAATGGTGAGGAAGAGAGCTGACATACCTCTCCAATAATGCCCCATGTGTCAATGCTCATGAGGAAGGCAGCAGGTGGCAGGCTGGAAATGTCACACAATGTCACACACAAAATGCATTGGATACATGATTGAGTCTTGAGTGGTGCCTAGTGTTATCTGGTTGGAGCTGGTAGGTGAGGTGCACAGGCACAGGGTTGACACAGAAGGGCCCATGGAAGCTGTGTACTATGGGGTACAGGACATGAGTGTGGGACAGAGGAAGAGACAGCAGCACAGACAGGCATGATAGCACTGATGACTGCATCAACAATGTCAGGTCACTCACGTGCAGCCTTGTAGCAGACCTCAGCACCCCAGTGCCTGGCAGGGGAGACAATGTCATTAGTACTGATGTGGGAGGACAAGGATCCAGTATGTGTGCAGAATGAATTGCCAGAGACATCACAATGTGTCAGCTTCAGGCATTGTGAACTGGAAGTGATGCAAGCACTGTTCTGCTTGACAGCCTATGGTACACACTGGACTCTTCCCAACTTATGAGGGCCAAATGTCTATACTCAGTGGGAATATGACATCATCTATTCCTTGTGTCCATCCAACTGTGTTTGCCCATAGCTCCATTGTACTGTACTCATTACTGTCAAGTGTCATTTCTGTCACTATTGATGGCAGCATAAGCTATGTTGTATTGTCTACTTAGGGATGCTGTTGTTGATCTTGTACTCTACATAATCCTAAGGCCATGTCAGATCCATATAGTATCTACATCCATGATGCACAGAGAAAGAAACCAGCTACCTATTATAATACTTGTGTTTCTTCAAATTGTAGTTTGTCTATGGGATGGAAACTGTACATCTGTTTCTTGGCTCCATCTGTCCATGAAGAATTGCCCACTTGGACTTGGAGTTTGTGTTGACATTGATGTATATCTACTAAACAGCTCCTTCTCTTTTTGTCTTCAAGTACTACACACACATACACACACATACATGACTACACAGGTTTACTATAACTAGTCAGTAGTTGCACTTACAAAGAATAGGAACTCTTCTAGTTCTGCTCTGCACATGGCCTGTTGTCAACAATTTGGACATTGAAGCAATGTTACCAAGAACTTATATCCCACTGATATGTCTAGTGAAGCATGTCAATGTAGCCTTGACAACTGCTCTAGGCTTCTGGTACTGATCATGAGGCATGAGGTCTTGTGGATTGACTCTTGACCAAGACATGAATCTCTGGCATGGACCAGAGCACCCTTTGGTGCTTGAAGTCTAGACCAATTGTGTATCAGACAAAGCCCTCACATGCCAATACCATAGCCCACATACTAATATACACCTGAATTCAGCATCAGGCAGTGTTTGGAAAGTACTTATCCTTATCTACAAAGATCCAGGTGATAACACAGGTAGAATCAGCAAAATGGCAAAGGCAACAAAGGACCTGCTCAGACAGGAGCCAGGTCAGAGGGTGGCAAGGGAGGCAGTATGGCAAAGAGGATGTATCTGGCAATGATGAAGACAATGGCCACCAGGTAGCCAACAATCATAATGAAGGTGTCTCCATTATGGAGGACCAGAAAAGGAGTGGATAGAAGAAGATTTGGTAGAGACAGATGCAGACAGCACACTCAAGAAAGAGGGATGATGTCCACTCAGATTTATAGAATACTATACTACTACTCTTTATACTAATAGTCCATGCACACAGACTGTGCTGACTAAGTAAGTGTGAGCCACAGGTGTCAGGGAGAGATAGTGATGAGATTAGATAAGATAAGTAAGTCAACACTGAGCACAGGGTCTGTGTTTTGAAGGAGCAGTCAAAGTAGTGGGGCTGGTAATGGTGTTCATGACAAATGCAGCTGGCTTTTCATGAGAGTCTGTTGATGGGTAGACTTTCTGCTATCCTCCATATTGTCCAGAACTAGTTGATGCAGGCTGTCTGGTGCCATTACTGTGTCCCATGTTGTGCACACATGTGACAGCATGTAGGTGATGAGGATGTTGGTAAGCAGCTCATACCCAAGTTCATGAGAATGGGATCAATGAAGAATGGTAAATGAAAGCAGGTGGGAAGATAAGACAAGGGGATTTGTCAGGAACATGATTGTGTACCTTTTCTTTTTATTTTCTTACTCCTCTTATTGCTTGAATCTTCCACTCCACAGGCATGTGGAGGTGGAGTAACATAGAGGGTGCAACCCCTCTTACTGTACCTCTATACATTTCATCAGTCATCAAAGCATAATACCAAAGTACTAAAAAAGGACTCACCTTTTGTCATAGTACTTCAGTTTAACCTCCTTTGTCATATCTTGTTCATCTGTTGAATCATAGCAGTGTTGTCTGGCTACCTGTTGTTGTCATTCACCTTGGAAGTCTCCTTGTGATCTTCTGGAAGGTGTTTAGCTGCTCATGTATGCCCAACCCTACCATTAGGTTAAACTCTTTTTACTCTGACCTAAACCAAACTGGCTCCTTCATCACTGACCTCTTTGCCCCAAGGGTTTTGTTTTAACAAAACTTGAGACACCTTCTACAGAACTCACCCAGTTGAATATACAGGAAATGAAACTTGGAGAGTTACAGGAACTCAACAATTTATTGATACCTTGGGTTTTTATAGCTCAGACATTACAGCCCCCTCTGTACATTTTTACCTCTTCAACCCCATACTCAGCACCTCTCAAGATATCCCACTACTAGAAGATATTCTGACTATCCCTAGTACAGCCATTACATCCTCCCCCTCTATCCCTTTCCCTGCACCCCTGGAGTTTTTCCCACAACCAGAACCAGTGATTGAAGACATCATCATGACTTCAACTTTGACAAAAATGCAAATTTTAAAAATCAACAAACCATCTGAATTCAATGGAACAAGAAATCTTGCACAAAATACCTTATGGCTTACACAAATCTTCATGCATCTGATGCTCAGAAAATTCTGTTTGTTTTGTTATTCATGACAAAAGGGACTGCTCATGCTTACAATGACAGGTATACCATGGAACATCTGATGGGGACTGAATATCCTACCTATGTAGACTTTGTGATCAACATCAAAGCAGAGTTTGAGGATCCACATAAAGTACAACAAGCATATTTAGCCCTTTGTCAACTTAAACAAGGATCTCAAAGCATAGAAGAGTATAGTTTGGCATTTTTAGCTCTTATTCATGAAGCAGCTATTCCAGATGACTGTACTGAAATTGACTATGATGAACAAGGACTCAACTCTGGTCTTGCCAATCAAATATATAACTCAGAAGTACCAGAGATGTTTGCCACATGGATGGAAAGAGCTACTATCATGGATATTCAATGGTGTGCACAAAAAGAACAAAAGAAGGTTTGTACACCCTTTTCTTCCTTTGCTACCACCACAATTCTTCAATGAGACCCTAATGCAATGGATGTCAATCAACACCATCAAATACCTGGACCTCATCCAATGTTGAAGGAACTAACAGAAGTAGAGAGAAACTGAGGAAAGAAGGAAGGTGCTTTGCATGTCATCAAAGCAGACACATGGCAAACCAACATCTGACAAAAACAGTGAAGATGAAAATAGTTGAAGAAGAACCGACCCTGCCTCCTTCTCCAGCCATTTTTCATCCTCCTCCTTCTCCTAGGCCCAACACTTATGTTCCTCCACCAGTAGCTCACCACACTTATGTATCTGAAGCTATTAATGAAGATGAGGAAGGACCTACTGCTCATCCTCCCACCTATGATGAAGCCATGATAACATGAATTTATGAGACTATTCATGCATTACCAATGGAAGGAAGACAAGTCTTATCAGAGATGTTGGAGGATTTTTAGGAAGTTCAAGAGCTTCTACACACCTTTGAACTAATCTAGTGTACCTGAACAATTCTGTATTATCATTGAAACTGCTAAATGCATTATATTTATAAATTCAGCTTAGAAATTGTCGTGGAAGTCATAGAATCAAACACCAAAAAGCATTAGTGGACAGTGGAGCAACTAACAATTTCATCAATCATCATCTTGTTGCCAAACTCTATATTCCCACAACTATACTCCCATGTCCTTGAATCATTTGAAATGTGGATAACACTGAAAACAAACTGGGATGGGCTACTCATGAAGCTTATCTACAAATGACCATTCAAGGACATCAAGAAGAAGTCAAATTCTTTGTCATTGATCTTGGATATCCCTGGCTCAAATGTCATAATCCTGAAATCAATTGGGCAACTTCTAAAGTATCCTTTACTTGTTGTCTACTGGCAAAATGATGTGCTGGATCACATCTATCTTTTAAAACCTGAAAAATCAAGTTCAAAGGATTACCCTTAGAAATTGATGATGAAGTGTTTATGGGAATGCCAGATGAAGAATGGATACAATGAACAACACAAGCTACTACATTTGCTATGGCATCAGCACCAAAAGCTACTATCATTCCTGATGCTATGCTGTGTATACCAAAGTTTTTTCAGAAGAAGCCTCTCATTCTCTTCCCCCCCATCATGATTGGGATCATGCTATTGATCTCAAGCCAGATACAATCCCCATTCATAACTGTTAAATTTATCCTCTCAATCCAGCTGAACAAATTACCCTAGATGAATTCATCAAGGATATGACAGCACAAGGATATGTTCATGACTCAAAGCCTCCCTTTGTATCACCCTTCTTTATCAAGAAAAAGGATGGTAAACTCAGACCTGTTCAAGATTATCAACAATTAAACAGCCATACCATCAAAAATCAATACCCCCTTCCTCTTATCTCTGATATTGTGGTAAATTGAATAGTGCTAAATATTTCACCAAATTTGATATTAGATGGGGATATAACAATATCCATATCAAACATGGAGATGATTGGAAGGCCACCTTCAAAACAAATTTGGGCATGTTCAAGCCCCTTGTCATATTCTTCAGTCTCATGAATTCTCCTGCTACTTTCTAAGCCATGATGAACTCCATCTTTCATGGTCTTCTAGAAATGGGACAAGTATTCATTTATATGGATGATATCCTCATTGCCACAGCATCAATAGAGGAATGTTGCTGACTTACTGAACTAGTTCTTCAAAGACTCCAAGAACATGTTCTTTGCTTGAAGCCTGAAAAGTGCAAATTTGAGAAGGAACAAGTTGGATACCTTGGCCTCATCATCTCTGTCAGGACACATTATTTTTCTTTTCATTTTATGATTTCTTTTATGCTTATCACTCAAGATCTACAAGAGATATCTTACCAGATCATTGATAGATCTTATCGTGATTATATATGACTCATTCATCATTTGTCGTTGGCCCACTTACTATACATATATGACACATATTCTCACAGTCACTTACAGAGCTTCCCACAGATGCTGCACATCCTTACTGATGCTGTGCAAGTTGCTTATTGATCATTCACAGGAATGCTGCACATTCCTTTATGATATACCTGCCCTATAGTACATACATGGTCCATGCACAGGTTCCTCTTAGTATATATACTTCAGCTGTATTGTAGTTACTCTTCAGCTGAATACATCTGGGATATCCATTTGCTTTAAGCATGATCTCATCCCTCTTGTTAGCTATTTCCCCTTCTCTCACATTGTGTGACCTTGCTGGCAAATGTTGGCCTCACAATCTCTGCTGGACAGATCACAATGGATTCAATCAAATTACGCAGAATCCAAGACTGGCCAATGCCAATGAAGCTTAGGGAAATACATGCATTTGTAGGGCTTGCAGGATTCTATTGCTGTTTCATTTGAAATTTCTCTACCATCACATGACCTCTACATGATCTTACTCACAAACATATTCCCTGGATCTGGGAAGAAAAGCAGCAAACCACTTTTGATCTCCTCAAATTGAAATTTTTGTCTTCTCCCATTCTTGTTTCTCCTGACATCACAAAATCATTCCAATTGGAATGTGATGCTTCAAAATGAGCATGTGGAGTGGTTCTTTCTTAAGAAGGAGAAGATGGGTCATGGCATCCAGTCACATTCATGTCCAAATATTTTACAGAAGCTGAATGAAACTACAACATTTATGACAGAGAACTACTCACCAACATCAAATCTTTGGAGGAATTGTGTCATTATCGTGAAGGTGCTCCCCATTGCATCACCATTCTCTGTGATCATAAAAATCTCAAAGTTTTTCATGACACTCAAAAACCATCTAGATGACAAGCATGCTAGGTATTATATCTAACTCAATTTGATTTCCAGATCAAACATGTTGCAGGTTCCAAAGCAGGAAAACCTGATGCCTTATCCCATTATCTGGATCATGATGATGGTAGTGCTGATAATGAAGATCAAATTGTCTTAGATCCTTCCCTTTTTGTCTGCCCTATCATCACTGACCTCACTGACACCATATTCTTCCCTTGTATCCAAAATTGTCCAACATGGGATGATGAAATCACAGATATCTCCTGCCTTCTCCAGTCTAATGCCCCTAGTCCTGCATGGACTCAACTACTGCAACATTGGATGATAGGAAGGGGGGTAATTTACTACTCCAGATGTCTTTATGTCCCAAAAGATGACAAATTATGCTGAAATATTGTCCAAAGTTTTCATATCACCCTTGCCACAGGACATCCTGGATAACTCAAAACACTAGATCTAGTACAACAAACATACTGGTGGCCAAAGATGAAGAAATCTATCTTTGATTTCATTGATGGATGTCCTATGTGCCAAAGTTATAAAAATATACCCAATAGAACCCCCATTCCTCTACTCCCTATCAAACCAGAACCCAAAGCTGAAC
>QLPN01000514.1:49621-84416 GCA_003314395.1 Albatrellus ellisii
TATGGAAATGGTTTGGATTACCTACACACATCATATCAGACTGAGGATCTCAATTTACCACAAAATTTACTAAGGAGTTATGCAAAAAACTCCTTATTGCTCAAGCAATGTCTACCACATATCATCCTCAGACTGATGGACAAACTGAGTGGATGAACCAGGAGCTAGAGCAATATCTTGTACCACTTGTCAAGATGATTGGGCTAACCTCTTAACATCAGCAGAATTCACCCATGACTTGCATATTCATTTGATGCTCAAATATTCCCCCTTCTTCCTTCTTATGGGATATCACTCTCATCTTCTACCTGTGATCCCATCTGTTTCACCCCTACCTTCTATTTCTCATTGATTAATTTTATTACAGAATATTTGAAAGGAACTCTCAGTGGCTCATACTATAGCCCATTGAACTTGGACTTCTAACACCACCCATCCTCTCTATCAACTCCATGACCATGTTTGGTTAGATGTGACCCACCTCTCCTCTGCCTTCCCTTCCATGAAGTTAGCACCAAAGTGTTATGGGTTGTTCTCAGTAATGGCTATTGTAAACCTGGTTGCCTATCATCTCTCCCTACCTTCTCATTGGAAGATACACCCTGTCTTCCATGCATTGCTTCTTCATCCCTACACTGAAACAACAGCCTATGAACCACATCATATGCCACTACCTCCTGATATTGTAGAAGGAGAAGAACAAATTTAAGTAGAAGCTGTCCTCCAATCACATTATCATTGCAATCGACTCCAGTATCTCATTCACTGGATAGGATATCCTTCCACTGAAGATGAATGGCTATCACACAAGGATCTTTGGCACACCTCAGATGCAGTTGCATCATTTCATTCTTGTCATCCTAATGCCCCCAAACCATTTACCATCCAACCCCCACCTTCTTTACTCATTTAAAAGAAGTAGAGAGGGGACTGCAATCCAATGACCACCTCCTCATTCCATGTCCTTTGTGATTGATATCCTTCTCATCCCTTATATCTTCCTTATTGTTTCTCTGTTCACCTGGTATACCATGCAACTATCCAACATCATTAACTCTGCAGACTCCCTCTAACAATGTCCTCTCCCCTCACTGATCCTTCCTCTCACCCCCCCTCTCCTGTTATCCCCTATTCTCCCTTTCATCATTATCCTACCCCTGATATTTTCACTGGACTACCTACACACATCTAGCATATCTTCCATGCCCAATCTCCCATCATTCCTGACTCTGAACAGAATTATCCCATTGCTAAGAGCGGCCTATTGGATGGTCTTAGGGAAGGTCTAGAATGTTACTCCTGGTAACCAAAGTTTGAATATTGGCTTGATGAGCGTAATAGAGGTTTCAGATGACAATGAAGAGTGGGATTAACGAGATGGTTATGAGGATAATTCCACCGATAATGATACAGGAGTCCAGTTTGACTTAGCATAAGACGTCTTAGTAACTTTCAGAGTTCTTAGACTTAGTTCTTAGAGAGGAGTGAGTTTATAGCGAGTTTTGATCAAGCGCAGTAAGAGGAGAATCCCTAGATTGCGAAGTTGACAAGACTGGGGTTTAAGACCACCAGTTTGTCAACTATTTATACAAGACTAGTGATCTAACTATAGTACAGTTACGCAGTAATGCGCAGTAAGTAAACAAATGTGCGCAGTAAAGTGCAGTATAGTACGCGTCCATGTGATGTAAGTGGCTCAGCCACAAGCACGAAACGAACAAGGTGTAAACAAAGGTAAATAAGAGCGAAAAAAGGAGTCTTTGCTAATTGTATAGTGATAGTCCTTAGCAAGTAGATGTTATAATAAATAAAGGAAGATAAAGAGAAAAAGATAAGTCTAATATAGTACCTGGAGCTATGCTCACACTTAAGTATGTGAATACTAAAGTACTATAAAAGAGAAAGGAAATATGAGTCCTTACTAAGTAAAGTGGAGCTAAGCTCACACTTGTAGTAATAATACTACACTTTACTTGTAAGTAAAAAACAAAAAACAAAAAACAAAACGCATTACGAGGTGCCAAAGCAAGTGCCTCGTAACACCCATCATGCATACTCCATGAACATGTGGATCTTCTGATTACTCTGAATCATTGGCTTATATGTTTCATCCTCCTCCTAGTCCCACAGTCACCAGTCCCCCCACTATCCCCCACCTTCATTGTGACATATTCACCAGCTCCAATCTCATCAACCATTTTCACACTATCTGTCATGCTCTCAACACTTTGAACCTTTTTGATTATTATACATTACAAACCATTTCCACTCATCTCACCCTTGAACATGACATATCTGCCACTGTCTGTGATATTTGCACAAATCATTGATCCACACCTTGATCCCATCAGAGGGAAATGAATTATTGGCTGATTTCACCACCATTGTCACCACCCATCCACAGAATATATGGCTAGATTGTGTGGCTCATGATCATGGAGATATAGGAATCACAGCAGATCTGAATTGGTATTGTGCATGGCATCAATGCCTTCTAGCTCTTGATGCATTTCATATCAACTTTCAATCCCTTTGATCCCAATGACATTGGGACTTTGGAGAGATTGTGAACAGATTATTGAATGCTAAAGCTGAAGACCACTTACAGCCTTATCTTGCACAAGGCTACCTCACCACCTAACCCTTGTCCCCTGCACCTCTGCCCATTCCTGCTCCTTTACACCCTGTTGATCCAGTTGCAAACCAATTTTGTGGAGGAGTGTGAGACCATTGTCATAATCATCATGGATGCCCCATTATTTGCCAAAACTGTCATAAAAAAGGTCATCATGTCAATGACTGTCCAGAAGAAACTCTTTCCCTTCATCATTCAGTCTTTGACACTCATTGCTGCTGTCACCCACATGCAGGTCCTCATTTTACATGATGCCTCTATTGTCCAGAATGCAATAAGTTGGACAATGATTTATACTCATGTACCAGGGACAAGAGCAATGGCATGTCAATAACACAGAAGATGGATATGGGTATGACAGATATGAAGGAAATGATGTAGATGCTTACAAATAGTGGATAATCTTTTTGAGGATGAAAATAAATAGAGTGGGGCTAATGTAAGGAACATGATTGCATACCTTTTATTTTTATTTTTGTACTCCTCTTATTGCTTGAATCTTCCACTCCACAAGCATGTGGAGGTGGAGTAACATAGAGGGTGCAACCCCTCTTACTGTACTTCTATAAGTTTCATCAGTCATCAAAGTATAACACTGAAGTACTATAAAAGGACTCACCTTTCATTGTAGTACTTCAGTTTAACCTCCTTTGTTATATCTTGTTCATCTGTTGAATTGTAGTAGCATTGTCTGGCTATCTGTTCTTGTTGTTCACCTCAGAAGTCTCCTCATGATATTCTGGAAGGTGTTTAGCCACTCATATGTGCCAAACCCTAACATGATTGGATGGACATGATTTAGGGCACATTGTACAACTTGACAATGCTGTGCAATTGGCCCAGTCCTGTGAAGCTTGCAGGCTTTGCTGATAGCTGACACATCTTCAGTTGATAAGTCATGGATCTTAGTGCCCATTGAGAAACCAGGCAGATGTGCTGTTGGTGAGTTGTGCAAAATCAAGCTCTTATACTTGTATATGGCCTTCTTGTATGCTGTGGAGAGACCCAAATGCCTATCTATAATCAGTCAGTTCATAGACCTCAAGTTCCATGCTCATGACCTTTCATAAAGCCTTGTTCTGTATCTGGTGTGTGTGCCAATACCCATCAACACATTGCAATTATATTTGCCACTCTCAGGCACTTGCACCCTCACCTTTATAAAAGGCCACATGTTCACTTTCCAACAATTGAAAAGGACCTATCCCAAACCCAACCCCTCTTGTACAGCACATTTGCACTCCATAGCTTCACAATGTCATCCACAATCCCTTCTGATTCTAGATTCTCATTCCACAAGACAATCAAGGGTCTTGTCACAAAGTCCTGACCTTCAGATCTCATACTGATCCTGCAATTGGTGGTACAAGCATTGCCAACATACCCCCCTCTGCACATTGTGGCTCAGGGCCTTCTCAAAGTTATGGAAGTACTCAATGTATGGCACTTTTGCTCTCAATCTTTCAGTATCTCAGCAATGGTTCATTGTTCTTGACAGAAATAAGCATGGAACTCAGATGACATACACAGACTTGAAGATGTCGTTCTCCAATCTTGCAACCATGCTCCATGGTACACTGAAGAATGCTGAAGCATGTCCACTGGCATTCCAACATAGAGAACCCATCCAGGTGACTTCTTCTGATTCCCTGTTGCATTTGTGCCAATGAAGTCTAATGCCCATGTGGGACATGCAGCTCAATCATTGATATTATGGACAGCCTCCAGCAGATCAAACAGTGTCAGATATTTGTTTGCATTATTAATGCAGACAAAGATGTCACTGAAGTGGTGGCCTGTTGGCAGAAACTCAAGTGGTCCTTGGACAGCTTCTTGTTACATATCCAACACATGCTGGTAATTGAGCTATGGCTGAAAAACTGACACAGCTTGAGAGTACAGTCATGATAGAGTTAGGGATACAGGTCAGTCTAGACACATCAACAACTTTCCTTGCATGCCTAATGTGCACCTAGGAATCATGAATTGAAATGCACAATGGTCTCAATAAAATCAATAATGCAGTTCATGTAGAGGGAGAGATCACACATTGAGATGTGCATGCTATCAGCCAGGTGTGTCATCCCAACATCTCCTTTGGCCTTGTTGACATTATTGATAATGCTGACAGATGGTTAATCCTGGGAGTTACTATATTGCTGTGTTGATATCCATTGGACTGAAGTGCAGCCAAGATGGACCAGTGCCATGCCTTGCAAGTGCAGCAGGGTTCAATCAAGGGACAAAATGAGTGTCATGTACCAAAAACACAAGGATGGAGATCCTTCACAGAATATATGCCTGGTTTGAAGGGGAGAATCTTGAGATGGTAGTGACTCTGCCAATGAAAGGGAGTGCCAAGGGTCAGATCTTCTGGCTGGATGGTGTGGCAGGGACTGGCAAGTCAATGATCACTCAAACAATTGCTCTCCACCATCACCAAGCTGGACAGTGCTAAGAGTGGCCTATTGGACGGTCTTAGGGAAGGTCTATAATGTTACTCCTGGTAACCAAGGTTTGGATCTGGGTTTGATGAACGTAATAGAGGTTCTTGATGATGATGAAGAATGGAATCAATGATATAGTTATGAGGATAATTCCACCAATAATGATTCGAGGATCCAGAGTGACGAGTGTAAGATGTTGTTTAGTGACATTCTAGTGGCTTAGAGGTCTTAGACTTAGTTCTTAGAGAATGAAGTGAGATTGTAATGAGCTTAGGTCAAGCACAGTATAAGGAGAATCCCTAGATTGCGAAGTTGACAAGACTGGGGTTTAAGACCACCAGTCTGTCAACTTTTTATACAAGACTAGCGATCTAACTATAGTAAAGTTACACAGTAATGCGCAGTAAGTAAATGATAGTGCACAGTAAAGCACAGTAAGTATGCGTCCATGTGATATAAGTGGCTCAGCCACAAACATGAAGTGAACAAGAGATAAACAACTGTAAATAAAGGCGAGAATGTAGAGTCCTTGCTAATTGTATAGTAATAGTCCTTAGCAAGTAGATGTTATAATAAATAAAGAAAGATAAAAGAGAAAAGAATAAGTCTAATATAGTACCCGGAGCTATGCTCACACTTAAGTATGTAAATACTTAAGTACTATAAAAGAGAGAAGAAAGGGGAGAGTCCTTACTAAGTAAAGTGGAGCTAAGCTCACACTTGTAGTAATAATACTACACTTTACAATAGTAAGTAAGATAAAAGAAAAAGAAAAAAGGAAAAAACACGTTACGAGGTGCCAAAGCAAGTGCCTCGTAACAGACAGCTTGGAGCATCCTTTGTCTACTTGAGGGACAATGCTGAATGCAGCAATGTGGATCTGATCTTCCTTACCATTATGTATCGGCTCTCCTCATTCAGTCCTGCTTTCAAGAAGTGTGTATCTGAAGCAATGCACAAGAACACTCACCTGCACTCTGCTTTCACATTGATGCAACTTGAGAAGCTAATTGTAGAACTGTTGGAGGCTGTGACACATGACCAGGGATTTCTGCCATGCCTCATCATCATCCATGCCTTAGATGAATGCAAGGAAGAAAATATGACATTGACCATCCTGTCTGCTCTCTCGATATTCACTAGCTATCTTTCTCCTCTCAAAATATTTATCACCAGTTGACCAGTAATGAAGGTTGAACAGGGGTTTCATACTACAGGTCTCATGAATGACACTAGTTCCCTGGTCCTGCATAGTATCCCATTGGATATCTCACAGAAGAACATTTGCATGTACCTTGAAGAAAGACTTTCATGGATCACACAGTCCTTTGAATTGAAGTCCTGGCCCTCAAGCAGTGAACTAGGTCAATTGGTAAAGCAGTCAAGTGGGCTATTCATTTTTGCAGTGACAGTTGCAAATTTCATTGAAGACAGGAATGCTAGCAATCCAAGATGACAGCTCATGATGGTGATGTCCATACCATATATTGTGTCGACCAAGACTTCCCCTCATCATCATCATCATCATGGGCTGTACTTACAAGTGCTGCATGGCATGTTTCCTAGGATTTCCTGTGACCAGTGAGCCACACTCAAAATGGTACTGGGCATGGTGGTTCTACTTTTTGACCCACTCAATTCTGACTGTCTAGTGGTGATGCTGGACATGGAAGAGGGCACTGTGCAATTGATGCTTCAAAACTTGCACTTGGTCATGGTCATCCCCAGTGCAGGAGGTGGTCCTGTTCAATTGATCCACCCCTCACTTCATGACTTCCTTATTGATGGTGATTGATGCAATGATGCTGACTTCTTCACCAATGCCCAGCATCAGCATATGCTACTTGCTCAGCACTGCCTACAAGTCCTACAGATGCTGTTGCCAGATATATGTAAGATCAGGGATGCATTGCTTTATAATCAAGACATTGTTGATCTACCAACACAAATTGTGACTTCTATTCCTGCACATGTGCAGTATGCATGTCAACATTGGGTGTCTCACCTGTCCAGTGGTGACATTCACAATACAATACTAGACCTCCTCCTAGGGTTTTGCTTGAATTAATTGTTGAACTGGCTGGAGGTGATGAGCTTGTTAGGCAAAATGGACACTGCAATCACTGCACTGCAGTTGGCACACAGGATAGCAATACAGGTAAGATGTCTCAATTTATCTGCAAGGTTAGTTAATAAACAATGTTTTCCAGGACCAGAAAGTCATGCCTCCCCCAATTGAAATTCTCAGCCTTCTGAATGACTGCACAAGAATAATGCAAGAATTCTTCCCCAGCATTGGTGTCACATGTTTGCAGCTTCACTACCATGTCATCCCCTTTCTGCCCATGGAATCTTGATTATCACAGGTGTATGGACCAAGATTGGCATCCAGCATCAATGTCAAGGAAGGATGAGAGCAAGCATGGGGCTGATGTGTGTGCATACTGGAGGGACCCCCTGGTTCCTCTCCTTGCATCACCTTTTCTCCAGACAGAGGATGATTGGTGTCTGGTTTTGATGATGGGACCATCTGGCTATGGAACATCCAGGCTGGAGATGTTCTGGTGATCATGAGAGGGGACTGACTTCCTGTCCATTCAGTTGCATATTCACCCCAATGGGAGGCTCATCACCTCAAGTTCAGGATATAATGAGTCACACAATAAATGTGTCAGAATCTGGCATGCAGCTACTGGTTTCCAAGTTGGCATGTATACCAGATACATGGCACAAGTTATGTACACCACATTCTCAGTGGATGGTCTGTGTATAGTATCAGGAGATGTCTGTGGGAAGGCCCACCTCTGGTCCAGGGATACCACTGAAATGTCAAGAAGGGTGCTTACATTAGAAGGATACATGATATCTTTGGCATTCATTAGCCTAAATTGGCTGGTGGTGGTATCATGGCCCAGATCCATAACAGTCTTTGATGTTCAATCAGCTTCACATGCTGAGCAGCAGGACCATCTGGGAAAGCTGGAAGCCTTTACTGTTGCACCTGATGAGAAGGCTGCAGTGTGTTTGTCCAAGAAACAAGATCTCATGATTTGGGATGCACAGAAATGGACAAAACAAAAGATGATCAGACCTAGATATCACCAGACCTTCAGTATACATTCACTGTCCTTCTCACCAGACTTGGCTCACCTCACCATTACCTTGCTCATCAGACCTGGCAATCAATTATCTGATATCTACTGTGATGTCTGGGATGCTCAGTCTTGGAGGTGGATCTATGAGTATTTAAACCAGACATGCCAGTTAGAGGCACTACAGTGTTCCCCCAACCAATCACTTTTGGTGTCAGCATCTTGGGATGGCAGTTTATGTTTGTGGGATTTGAATGTCCCTGAGTCACTGTGCAAGGATCCCCTGATCTCCTTCCTTGCTCTGTCTCTGCTTGGGACCATCTTCTCCACCAGCTCCTCTGATGGGACCATTGAAGTTTGGATGGTGGTGCCAAACAAGCTGATATGGATGCAGTGCTGTGGATCATTCAGAAAGTCATCTCAATACATGGCAATGTCCCCAAATGACAAGTTCCTCACACTATGGAGATGGACAGACCCAGATGTTCACATCATCAATTTGCAATTGGGCAAGGTATATGCCAGACTCAAGAGCATGTCCAAAAATGGTATCATGCACATCTCATTCTGTTATTACAGCAGACAAATCATATTTGTGCATCTGGATGATCCAGGCCATACCAAGCTCTGGGGCTTGGACAGCTGCACCTGTGTGTGGCAATCACAAGTCCCAGAATGGATCTGTTGAATTGAGTTTTCTACAGAATGACCTGGGTGTGTGGGGGGTATGTGTAATTTTGGCTTGCTAGATGCTGTCTCAGGTGGAAAGGTTCTCATGCAGAGTCTTGTTGTTGGGTCAAGTCCTGACACAGACATTGGCCCAGCCTACACACACCTCACCTAGGCTGCAGATGGGACCCAGCTGCTGCTGAGTCAAATGAGCAGCATGGTGCATGCCTGGGACATGGTATCAGCAAGGTCAACCAACAAAGTCCAACTGCTCTTTGAGCTCAGTACCCATACCTCACATCACATGATGTTCTGCTCCTTCTTTGATAGCCACTGATCCATCATCACTGATGCTGCCATCTTCCCCATACCCCCTCAGCATCACCTGCCATGCACTGCAGACAACCTTGTGCCACCCTCTCCAGAGAGATTGTTGAGGTTGTGAGAGGACAGCTGGATCTGGCTGGCAGGATGGAGGGAAGGCAACTGGCAAGTGTGCTGGGTCTCACCATCATACCAACCTGTGTATCCAGAATTCAACACCAACATAGCTATTGTGCAGGATACTGTCAGGTTAGTGACAGATTCTAACTGACTCATGGTACTGAATTTCAGGAGGAAAGGGTTTTAGTACTCAAACATACATTTTTAGATATGTTTTCAGATCATCCACCATTCTATAGCACATGTTGCTGAGATGTCCTCTTCCTTTGTCACATGCAATAAACTCACTGTCCTGACTTAGACTTATGTTCCTTTATGATGAATATATACATTGTGTGATCACCATTGCACCCAGGAGACAGTCCAAATGTCCATCATCCACCAATCATATTGAGTGGTGATAAGTGCTGTGGTATGGTGACAGCAGAAACTACAACCACAACCACAACAATTGCTGAGGGATGTGGGTTGTATGATCCTCTGGACACCAAAGTAGTAGAAGTGTATGGAAGGAAGATGGCTTCTGTGTGAGTTTGAGGTATAAGGTGGTTAGATAGACATGTATGGCCAGAGCAGTGAGCTCTTAGACTAGAACATGTAATGGGGAGATAGGATGATGATATTAGAATTGCATAAACTGGGATAGCAGCATGCTGCGTAGCATGAAATATGCATGACTTGACTGGTAGCTTGTGGTAGCTCATAGTAGCTCATGCTCAAAATGGCCAGAAAGTAGCTGGAGATGAGGGGCACACCCCTGACTCCTTAAATACCATAGTTGCATATGTATGTTGCTCCATCTCAGAGCTCTGCCTCCTTGGCAGCAGTCATGTAGGCATAGTATAGTATGTTATAGTCATATTGTACCACATGCTGCCAGACCTTTCTGGCATGTGGCTGTAAAGTAAGTAAGTAAGTAACCCAGATGTATGTCCAAGATTGTCAGTAGCCTGCTTGCAGGTCTTACAGAAGTTAGTAGTTAAGTGCAATAAATGTGATATCATGATGTGATGGGGTGACAAAAAGGGAGATATAACATGGATGCAACACAATAATTGTGACAATGACCACACAGGTGTAGACACAATGCAATAGAGAATGTGATGCAATGCAATGGAGAATGCAACACAATAATAAATGCAACCTATGAGGTATGTGCACTTTCTTGACTGTTTGATATGTGGATGGAGGAGCAGAACACACTTTTCACAATCAGACTCAGATGGGAGAGGGGAGACAAATAATGGGCAGGGGAAATCTATTCTTTTCTGACAGACAATGCACCATCTAATACAAGTCTAGCTCCAAGGCTGGAGCACAACAAAACAAAGCAGAAAGTCTATAATGTAGGGTTGATCATAGGGATATTTGAAATGTGTGGAGCCTGGACATGAACAAATAAAATATCATACTATAATGGATGAGTGAAAAAGGAAATGCACCAATTGCACCAAATGCTGACTGTGTGACTTGTGACTCCATGGACCATGTCTCAGCCTATATGTATTATCAGTCCTGCTCCTCATCAGCTGAACCCAGTCCTATAGTCTGACACCTAAGTAAATGCACAATTGATGCAACTGCAGATGATTGTTGCATGCAGCACATTAATGTCTTTGTGTTTGCCTGATGTCACTAATGGTCATTTTCTGGTGTTATGTGCATGTGATGCTCATCACCAACCAAGCCTGTATCACTACACAGACAGACCCATGCCATGTGCAGAACCATTTGTACAGTGACACAGATGATTCACACTCTGACATTGTAAGACCTGCAAGCAGGCTACTGATGATCTAGGTACCTTACTCATTTACAGCCACATGCCAGAATGGTCTGGCAGCATGTTTTACAATACAATATCTATTACTTGTTGAGAATTGTGTGTACTACTCAATTTCACTCAGCTCTCCCTCTACATCCACCTTCACACACATACTGATTACTACATACATACATACATACATACATACATACATACATACATACATACATACATACATACATACATACATACATACATACATACATACATACAATATATCTCCACCTACTTCCTCACATCCATGGACCACCCACACACAATCCCACACTCTCACACTCCACCTCTTCTCTGGGACAATGCACATCCCTCCCACTATGGTAGTTGTTGTACTCTACAATACACTCTCCACTCCAAATCTACCTAAACTTACTATATAAGGTGGACATATTACTTTGTTGACAATGGGCCATGTGCAGGAGGAGGATACAAATGTTCCTTTTTTTTTTAGTCATAACTACAATCTACCTATAGTAATATGTGTGTGTGAATGTATATGAGTGTATAGTATTGGAGAAAAAAAGGAAGGAGATGTTAGTCAACTTGTGAGAACATCAACACCCCCCCATGCTATGCATGCACATAAACATAGCCCAAGACAATAAGTGTTGCTACAGTGGCACTGTTGTAAGTTGTGTGGCAGTAGGCATGTGAGTGGATGAGATAAGATATAGGTAAGAAGACATAATGAAGATATGCATAGAGTGTATGTGAGGTTGCACAAATGGAATGCATACATTTTTCCAATAATGAGCTGAAAAGGATGAAAGGGAAAGAGGCTTGGTAATAATATCTGCAGTTACAAGAGAAGAAGGGAGGTGATGAACAGCAATGGACCCAGAAGAAATGCACTCCCATATGTAGTGATGACAGATATCAATATGTTTGGTACCATGCATAATCACAGGATTAGTTGCTATGTCAATAGAACCTTTGTTATCACCATAAAGTAGAAGAGAAGAAGGAAAAGGGAAACCAATCTCCATGAATAATGAGCATAACCACATGCCTTGTGCTGCAGCTTGGGACAATGACATATACTCTGCTTCAGTGAATGAGAGGGACACCTTGTGCTGTTTCCTGGAGGACCAAGTGATAGCACTGCCTACAAGGAGAAATACATGAGCTCCAATGGACTTGTGGTCATCTCTGTCTGCTGCCCAGTCAGAGTCAGAGTAGCCTATGACACCACTTCCCACTACACTCCCATACCACAAACAAAGGTCCATTGTGCCCTGTAGATACCACAGGATGTGTTTGGCAGATGAAAGATGTATAGAAGAAGGATTGGTCAGGAATTGTGAGAGCTTCATAACAGCAAACAATATGTCAGGTCTGGATATGATGGCAGCATACAGGAGAGAACCAATCAGCTGTTGGTAGTCTGACTTGAAAGATGGTGATGTGGTATTGGAGGGATCAGCTTTGATGAGTATTATGCCTGGAGGTAGCAGAGTCATGGTGGGATTACATCCATCATTTGGGAGAGCGACCATAGCATTGCCTTGCATTGTTCAACTTCTTCCAATGATCCTCCCAATATGGTGATGTCATCAATGTATAAGACAATGATAAGAGGCTTGGACAATGAGGTGGAGATGTAGATTCCTGAGTCAGAGAAGGTACAACTGAAGGAATGGTTTATGAGTGCACCATTCATCTTGTGATGCCATTGCCATTGCCTTGGTGCTTGTTTTACACTGTAGATGGCTTTTGACAAGCAGCAAACCTTCCCTTCTGTTCCAGGTGTAACAAAGCCTTGTGGTTGCTCCATATAAATTTCTTCATCCAGATCACCATTGAGGAAAGTAGTTTTGACATCCATAGAGTGAATTTCCTAGTCTTCAAGGGCAGTGATGGCAAGGAGGGAGCAAAGACATTCAAAATGGGCCACTGGGGAGAATGTTTCAGTGTAGTCAACCCCATGTATTTGAGTGTATCCTTTGGCAACAGGGCACACTTTGTATTGACCATCAGCCTTTTGTTTGAAGACCCATTTGTTGCCTACAATATTGCAACCTGGGGGGAGGTCAATGAGATCCCAGGTGTGGAGATCATGCAACAATTGTTCCTCTTTGCATGCACAGTCCCAGAGGGCAGTGTCCAGACTTGAATGAGCCTGAGTGAGTGTCAAGGGGCCATGGGAGACAGCATGGGAAAGGAGCATCATGATTGAAGGTCCACTCTGAGGTGTGGTGAAGACATTGTCAGCATTGTCAGACCCCCCCTTGCCAAGGATATCAATGAAAGTGCAAGGGCCATAGGAGCTGTCTGTGAACCTAGCAGGGCATCAACTGATATGCTTGGAGTGGCAGAGCAGGAGATAAAGGTGTATCATCAGTGACAGGCAGCCCATGATGCTGATCAGTAGGAATGTTGCAGTGACACCCTGCAGGAGGGGCGTCAGCCAGGCTGTCATCAAGTCAAACCATGTGCCACACACAGACATGCAGGGGGGGTGTGAGCCACAGGACCCAGCATGCAAGGAGGAGTGATGGGTGGTGCAGGAGCAGTGACAGGTGGCACAGGAGCTAGTGGCCCAGCATGAGGGGAGGAGGTGTCACAGGTGTCACAGGCAGTGCAGATGGCACAGGCAGCAGAGGTGGAACAGTGATAGGAGGAGAATGTATGGCAGGACAGGGAGCCTCATCAAGGGCAATGGCAGGGGTGTCTCCCTCATCATCATCTTCAGGCTCAGAGGAGGTGGAGTAGCCATCATTGGAGTCATCAGGGAGAGTGGCCAGCAGAGCTGGCAGAAAAATGTCTAGTGTGGTGGGTGCAGACATAGCCTTGATGGCAGGGAAGACTACCTCATCAAAGACCACACCATGACTCACAACCATGTGCCATGATACCTTGTCCCAGAAAACCCATCCCTTAGTGCCTGCTTCATATCCTACAAAGGTAAGAGGTCTGGCATGGGGATCTAGCTTAGGGTGCTGATGATCAGGAGTTTGGACCCAGGCTCAACAACCAAAAACCCAGAGATGTGAGATGTCCAGAGGGGTTTCAGAGGGTGTCCAATGTGATGCAGGCATGTTCTAATTGAGACAGTACACAGGTGACAGATTGTAGGTATGTACTGTAGTGCAAACAGCAAACTCCCAGAAGCTGGGGGAGAGACCAGCACAATGAAGGAGGGACAGCACTCAATCAAGGATAGTGTGGTTCCACCATTCTGCACATCCATTTTGTTGTAGTGAATATGGCACAGTACATTGGTAGGCAATTCCACAGTCCAGGAGTAGGGTATCAACTCTAGCATTAATGTATTCACCTCCTCTGTCAGACCACAACACATTAGGCCATCAGCCAAACATGGTGTGCACACAATTCAGGTAATGCTCAAGGACCAAGGACAATTGGTCCTTCTAATGAAGAGGGTATACCATACCATAACCCATGCAGTCATCCAAGAAGGTGGTAAAGTAGATGTTGCCTGATCCAACAGATACTGTGCCAACAGGCCTGACCAAGTCAGAGTGGACTAGACCAAGCACTTCAGTGGCATGAGCATGTGATAGATGAAAGGGAGAACACAGCAATTTTCCTTGAAGACATCCAAAACATGGTGAGGAGGAAGAGGTAGATGTTGGGGGAGTGAAACCTGTGAGTTGTGAGGGCTTGATGCATCTGACAACTGCCTCAGAAAGGTGACCAAGGCATTCATGCCAGAGGTGGATGGAGGGAGAGGCTATTTCATGGAGACTGGAGGCTGGGGATAAGGAATTCCAGTAGGTTCCATTGTGGAGTGTTCTGACACTGAAGATATGGCCATCTTTCATGATGGTGCATGAGCCATTTTTATATGTGATCCTGAAACCAAGACAGTCCAGTTTACTGACAGATAGAAATCATCCCAATGCTCCAGGAACATGCAACATATGGGAGAGGGAAAGCAATAAGAAATCACCATGGGGAAGGATATGTGTGCATATGCAGGATCCAGTACCAAGACATACAATAGATGACCCATTTCCAACTGTGATGCTATGTAAAGGAGTTGTGATGTAATTGACTAGGTCTTCCTTATGTGGTGTGATGTGATCAGTGCAGCCAGAGTCTAGCATCCAAGAGCTAGATTCTCCCAGGTGGATATTGAATGTGGAGGAGGAAGACATCACATGTATGCTAGCTTTGGCTTTTGCCCTTCATTTTTGTCATGATTTGTGATTGTGGTAAGTGATGAAATGCATGAAGAGTGGCATGGTGGTCCTCAGAACCTTAGCACTCCACTCAAGGAGGCCTGAAGGGAGATGGCAGGTAGAGCATGGGCAGAAGCCTAAGTAAAGCAAGAAACAACATCATGATTGTGAAATAGCAATTGACAAGGAGTGTAGCCCAATCCATGATGAGGGAGAAGGGTAGGTAACTGACTATAGAGTAATGTCCCAGACCCAAACTATAAGTACCTAAGTACTTAGCACACAGACCAGGAGAGATAAGACCCTACACATGTGCAGACCATGCATGACAGAGTGTGTAGGTAAGATCACACAAGGTAGTCATGTGGCATAGGAGTGCACAGTAAATGACCAAAAGGGAAAAATTAACAGTAAGGAGTGACCCTAGTTCTTCAAAGATGAAATGGGTTTTTTGTGTTGAATTAGAGAGATAAGTGTGGAGGAGTTGAGAGATAGTGAGAAAAGGTGAAAGAGTTGGGGAATACATGATAGTGGCAGCCCCGAGTGAGATCACAGAGAGGAGAGTTCCACATATGACCCAGGCAGGGCCCATAACCTGTTGGCAACAGGCCATGTGCAGGAGGAGGATACAAATGTTCCTTTTTTTGATTGTAACTACAATCTACCTATAGTAATGTGTGTGTGTGAATGTATATGAGTGTATGTGCATGTATAGTATTGGAGACAAAAAAGGAAGGAGATGTTAGCCAACTTGTGAGAACATCAACATACTTTACCACTCCTCAGACATCTACTACTCTGTCTGAGTGAGTATTTCCTTCACTCCATCTTACTCCTTTCTCACTCTACCCTGCAGTGTACTTTCACCACATTGCCTCACTACTTGTGTGTTGGTAACCACTTACTTGTGCTGCAGATGCTATCTGCCCATCTGTCCCTTATTGGAGTTGTTTACATGCTGCTCATCTTATACAACACTTTTGTCCTTGCCTGCCCAAACCTGCATGTACATTACTTACTTACTAAAATACCTACTTTTACACACATGCTGCCAAGGAGACAAGGCTCTGAGATGGAGCAACATACATATACAACTACAGTATTTAAGGAGTCTGGGGTGTGCCCCTCCTCTCCAGTTACCTACAAACTACCTACAAGCTACTAGTGACCACAACTACAAGACTGACCCTCATGCAGATACTACACTACAAGCCCACCACTATCCATTTCACTTTGCTTTTTTTTATGTTTGAATCTAGGAGCCCACCACTCTTCTCTTACACATCTCTTGTTGAAATCACAAACCGACACATGTACTACTTACTATTTCCTTTTTAGGCAACTTGGCAGAAGCCAACACACGCGCAAACTTTTGTCTCCTCTCCACAGAAAGACATATGATATCTACCTACTTTTTTGATCACTCTGCTACTATACGGTTCCAAGCCACAGGCAGTTTACCTAGCCTGTTTACAATACCTCACCTTTTTTTCCCCTCAGTCCTCATGTTGTTTTCGAGACTGAGTGCTTTTGTCCTTGTTCTTAGGATGCTTTTTGGTGTTTCTTGTGCAGAAGAACACCTGTTTCTATAACCTTTGTTATTGCAAAATCTCTAACTACACATATCTTTGAACTCGAATGGAAGCCCACAAGCCTCCATACAGCACCACCTGCATGCCTCAGCAAAGCATGAGGGGCTTGAGGACTGGATCCAGTCCATTTTGTGGACATGCAAGAGGGCAGCACATCATTGCGGGGCTCCAAATTATTTGTCACAGAAGTGAAAGAGGTCTGGTTCACCCAGTGCCATGGCGGTATGCCACACATTACTCTCCCACTTACCTTTTCCTGTGCACCCCAAGCTGATGGACTTTCCAAATTTATTGGGTGGGAAAGCATGTGGTGTGAATGCACATTTGCTGGCTGAGGTCTTGCTGCGTTGAATGGGGCATGAAGTGATGTGCACACAGTGTGGCATCTTGTAGGACCATGCCACATTATGGGTCAGATCATTGGGGACCCTTCAGCATTGGACTGTCACCGCAGCCTTCATGCATGCATATTGCTACAATTGACAACCACGATATATACGATCCTTTGAGCATCATTCCGAACAAGTATCACGATGTCATGCAGCATGGCCTTGATGACATAAGCTCAATATATAGGGCACTAGCACAGGATTATCTGCTTCTGGAGATCCTTAACATCAGGGCAGTGCAGCTACTTGTGAAGGCCAGGGACTGATCCTACTAAATCTGCATACTATGCTAGTGGCCATGTGCAACGTGTGTCATGATATGCTGAACATGTATATTGTGCCTGAGGAAAAACATGAACTTTTGGGGCAGGCCCACATTGTTTGATTGCTGTGGTATGCTTATCCACTTCCATATAATTGGTAAATGATGAGACATCTGGATTGCCTCCTGGATGAAATGACACTTCAATGATGATCGCACGATGTACAGATCCATCATAATGTAGCAGGAGTTGAAAGTCCAAACAGATATGACATAGGAAGAGGACTTGGGAGACAACTCAGTAGGGTATGCTATAGCATAGTGGAGGACCTGAAAATGTATCTAAAAATGTATGTTTGCGTACTTAAACCATTTCTTGAGATCAAGTACAACAAGCCAGCGAGAATCCAGAACCAACCTGACAGTATCCTGCACAATAATTATGTTGGCGTTGAGTCCTGGATATGCAGGTCAGTATGTTGGTGGGACCCAGCACACTTGCTGGTCGCCTTCTCCTTGTCCTACCAGCCAGATCCAGCCATCCTCTCACAACCTCAACAATCTCTCCAGAGAGGGTGGCACAAGGTTGTCTGTGGCACATGGTGAGCAATGCTGAGAGGGTATGTGGAAGATGCCAGCATCCGTGATGATGGATCTGTGGCAATCAAAGAAGGAGCAGAACATTGTGTGATGTGAGGTATGGGTATTGGATTCAAAGAGCAGTTGGACTTTGTTGGTTGACCTTGCTGATGTCACATCCCAGACACACACCATACTGCCCATTTGACTCATCAGCAGCCGGGTCCCATCTGCAGCCCAGGTGAGGCATGTGTAGGCCAGGCCCATGTCTGCGTCAGAACCTGACCCAATGTTAAGACTCTGCACAAGAACCTTTCCACCTGAGACAGCATTGAGCAAGCCAAAATGATACCTGCCCCCCCATGTGACCAAGTTGTCTGTGGAGAAAACTCCACACAATAGATCCATTCCAGGACTTGTGATTGCTACCCACAGGTGCGGCTGTCCAAGTCCCAGAGCTCGGCATGGCCCAGATCATCCACATGCACAAATATGATTTGTCTGCTGTCAGAATGGAATGAGACATATGTGACACCATTTTTGGACATGCTCTTGAGTCTGGCATATAGCTGGCCCAATTGCAAATCAAAGATGCGAACATCTGGGTCTGTCCATCTCCATAGTGTGAGGAACTTGTCATTTGGGGACATTGCCATGTATTGAGATGACTTTCTGAATGATCCACAGCACTGCATCCATATCAGCTTGTTTGGCACCACCATCCAAACTTCAATGGTCCCATCAGAGGAGCTGGTGGAGAAGATGGTCCTGAGTGGAGACAGAGCAAGGAAGGAGGTCAGGGGATCCTTGCATGGTGACTCAGGGACATTCAAATCCCACAAACATAAGCTGCCATCCCAAGATGCTGACGCCAAAAGTGATCAGTTGGGGGAACACTGTAGTGCCTCAACCCGGTGTGTCTGGTTTAAATACTCATAGATTTGCTTCCAAGACTGAGCATCCCAAACATCACAGTAGATATCAGATAATTGATTTCCAGGTCTGATGAGCAAGGTAATGGCAAGGTGAGCCAAGTCTGGTGAGAAGGACAGCAAATGTAGATTGGAGGTCTGACGATGTCTATGTCTGATCGTCCTTTGTTTTGTCCATTTCTGTTCATCCCAAATCATGAGATCTCCCTTCTCAGACAAAGACCTGGTGAGCTTCTCATTGGGTGAGACAGTAAAGGCTTCCAGTGTTCCCAGATGGTCATGCTGCTCAACGGGCAAAGCCAATTCAATGTCGAAGACTGTTATGGATCCACCCCTCGATGCCATGACCAGCTGATTTAGGCTAATGAATGCCAAAGATATCACCTCTCCCTCTACTGTAAGCATCCTTCTGGGCCTTTCAGTGGCATCCCTGGACCAGAGGTGGACCTTCCCACAGATGTCTCCTGATGCCACACATGGACCATCCACTGAGAATGCAATATGCATAACTTGCGCCGTGTGTCCGGTATACACACCAATTTGTGAACCAGTATCCACATGCCAGATTCTGACACATTTATCATGCCACTTGTTATCTCCTGAACTTGAGGCAATGAGCTTCCCTTTGGGCGAATACGCAACTGAAGAAACAGGAAAATGGTCACCTCTCATGACCACTAGAACAGCTCCAGTCTGGACATTCCATAGCCAGATGGTCCCATCAGAAAAACCAGACACCAATCATCCTCCATCTGGAGAAAAGGTGATGCAAGGAAAGTAACCAGGGGGTCCCTCCAGTACACATACACATTGGCCCCATCCCTGCTCTTGTCCTTCCTTGATGTCGACACCAGATGCCGATCTTGGCCTGTACACCTGTGATAATTGAGATTCAACAGGCAAAAAGGGGATGACATGGTGGTGAATCTGCAAACATGCGACACTGATGCTGGGGAAGAATTCTCACGTCATTCTTGTGCAGTCTTTCAAAAGGCTGAGAATTTCAATTGGGGGAGGCATGACTTTCTGGCCCTGGAAAACATTGTTTATCAACTAACCTTGCAGACAAATTGAGATGTCTCACCTGTGCTACTATCCTGTGTGCTGACTGTAGTGCAGCGATCACAGCATCCGTTTCACCTAACAAGCTCATCACCTCCAGCCAGTTCAGCAATTGATTCCAGCAAAACCCTAGGAGGAGGTCCAGTATCATATTGTGAATGTCACCGCTGGACAGGTGAGATGCCCAATGCCAACATGCATACTGCACGTGGGTGGGAATAAAAGTTGCAATTCACATTGGTAGATCAACAATGTCTTGATTATAAAGTGATGCATCCCCAATCTTACATATATCTGGTGACAGTGTCTGTAGGACTCGTGAGCAGTGCTGAGCAAGTAGTGTATGCTGATGCTGGGTGTTGACGAGGAAGTCAGCATCATCACATCAATCGCTGTTGATAAGAAAGTCATGGAACAAGGGGTGGATCAATTGAACAGAGCCACCTCCAGTGCCAGGGATGATCATGACCGAGTGCAAGTTGTGAAGCATCAAGCACACAGTGCCCTCTTCCAGGCCCAGCAGAGCCTCCAGACTGTTGGGATTGAGCAGGTCAGAAAGTAGAACCACCGTGCCCAGTACTGTTTTAAGTATGACTCACTGGTCTCTGGAAATCCTAGGAAATGCGTCATGCAGCACTTGTAAGTATAGCCTATCAAGATGTCAATGAGGAGAAGTCTCATCCAATGCAATGTATGGAGTGGATGTCACTATCTCAAGCTGTCATCTTGGATTGCTAGCATTCTTGTCTTCAATAAAATTCACAGCTGTTGCTGCAAAAATACATAGTCCACTTGACTGCTTGACCAATTGACTTATTTCATCACTCGATGGCCAGGACTTCAATTCAAAGGACTGTGCAATCTGCAAAAGCCTTTCCTCAAGGTACACGTGAATGTCCTTCTGTGAGATATCTAATGGGATACTATGCAGAGCCAGAGCACTAGTGTTGTTCATGAGACCCGTAGTATGAAATCCCTGTTTGACTTTTGTTACTGGTCAACTGGTGATGAAGATTTTGAGAGGAGAAAGATGGCTAGCGAATATTGAGAGAGCAGATAGGATGGTTGACATTGTATTTTCTTCCTTGCATTCATCTAAGGCATCAATGATGATGAGGCATGGCAGAAATCCCTGGTCACACATCACAGTCTCCAATGGTTCTACAATTAGCTTCTCAAGTTGCATCGACGTAAAAGCAGAGTGCAGGTAAGGATTCTTGCGCATCGCTTTAGATATGTGCTTCTTGAAAGCAGGATTGAATGAGGAGAGTTGATATGTGGTGGTAGGGAAGATCAGATTTACATTGCTACAGTCAGTGTTGTCCCTAGAGCAGAAGAAGGATGCTCCAAGCTGTCCAGCTTGGTGATAGTGGAGAGCAATAGTTTGAGCAATCGTTGACTTGCCAGTCCCTGCCATGCCATCCAGCCAGAAGATCTGACCCCTAGCATTCCCCCTCATCAGCAGAGTCTCTACCATCTCGAGATTCTCCCCCTTGAACCAGGCATGTATTCTGTGAAGGATCTCCATCCTTGTGTTTTTGGTGCATGACACTCGTTTTGTCCCTTGATTGAACCCTGCTGTGCTCACAAGGCGTGGCATTGGTCCATCTTGGCTGCACTTCAGTCCAATGTATATCAACACGAAAACATAGTACCTACCAGGATTAACCATCTATCGGCATTATCAGTAACATTGACAAGGCTGAGGGAGATGTTGGAATGACGCACCTGGCCAATAGCATGCACGTCTCAATGTGTGATCTCTCCCTCTACATGAACTGCATTATTGATTTTGTTGAGACTGTCACGTGTTTCAATTCATGATTCCTAGGCATGCATTAGGCACACAAGGACAGTTGTTGATGTGCCTAGACTGACCTGTATCCCTAACTCTATCATGATTGTACTCTTGAGCTGTGTCAAATTTTCAGCTGTAGCTCAATCACCAGCATGTGTTGGATACATACAAAGAAGCTGTCCAAGGACCACTTCAGCTTCTGCCAACAGGCTGCCACTTCAGCAGCATCTTTGTCTGCATTAAGAACACGAGCAAATATCTGATGCTGTTTGATCTGCTGGGGGCTGTCCATCATATTGACGATTGAGCTGCATGTCCCACATGGGCATTAGACTTCATCAGCACAAATGCAACAGGAAATCAGAAGAAGTCACCTGGATAGGTTCTCTATGTGCTGACGGAGCGCTGGCGGACATGCTTCAGCATTCTTCAGCGTGCCCTGGAGCATGGTTGTGAGATTGGAGAACAATGTCTTTAAGTCTGCGATGTTGTCTGAGTTCTGTGCTTCTTTCTGTCGAGAAAAATGAACCATTGCTGAGATACTGCAAGATTGAGAGCAAAAGCAAAAATACCATACATCAAGTGCTTCCATAACTTTGAGAAGGCCCTGAGCCACAATGTGCAGAGGAGGGTACACCAAGGATGCTTGTACCACCAATTGCAGGATTGGTGTTAGATCCAAAGGTTGGGGCATCGTGATGAGACCCTTGATCATCTTGTGGAATGAGAATCTAGAATCAGAGGGGATTGTGGATGACATTGTCGTAGGACAGGTGAGACTACAGAGCACAAAGGTGCTGGTCATGGTATGGGTCTGGGGTAGGTCCTTGTCGATAGTTAAGAGGTGAATGTGTGTCGTCTTATAAAGGTGAGGGTGAGTTTTCCCGAATGCAGCAAATTATCACAATGTGTTGATGGATATTGGTGTGCACACAAGATACAGAACAAGTTTTACAAAAGGTCATGAGCATGAACTTTGAGGTCCAGCAACTGATTGGTCACAGATTAGGTCCCTTCATGGCATACGACAAGCAAGCCTAAGAGCTTCGCACCATGAAGCTCACTGTCTGACCACTTCTTGTCCAGCACTAAAATCAATAACCCACTCAGTGTTACAATTTTCTTTTTTGTTTACTCATATCTACCAGCATACTGCACTGCAGCATTATCTCTATTTACAAATCTATGCACAGTATCTCTGGAACATTCCATTCTACTATCTTTATCCCAGTAGAATACTCTGGAACCCGGGATTGTATCTATGTAAGCATCATACTATGATACAGAAGTCTCTAGCTTAGTCTCCTGTGTTATACATGTTGGAAAACATATATCTATCATACTGCTGAGCAGTTCCCCTTATATCTTCTTATCTACTTCCATCTTCATCTCATCTTATCTATGTCACATCTATATCTTATCTTTTTCATCTACATCTTGTTTATTGATTACTGTTTCTTTCTTCTTTCAGTTGTCTCTTTGTCTACATATTGTAGTGCTGCTATAGCTCTATCTCTGACATACTGCTGACATACTGTATCTTTGTTTCCCCACATCATTGTCGAAACTGGGCAGCACAGCAAGGGAAGCAAACACTGTTGAAACTAGGCAAGACAGCAAGCAGAGAGAAGACCATGTCATAAAAGAACTAGGCATCAAGCCCAGAACAGACTGAGATTGAGAGAGGAGCGTTAAGCCCATCAGAACAAGAGGAGAGGGCACAACTGCCATATCTGTAAGATAGAGAAGATGTGTACCAGATGGTAGAGGGTACACAGAAGACAGAGAGAGCTCAGCACATGCAGAAGTGCTAAGGTGAGGAGATGATGAGGTAAAGAAGATATAGTAAGAGCAAGATAGAGTTGAAGAGGAGCTCAAACCATAAAGAGAAAAGAAATACCAATAAGATGAGATAGAGATAAGTATACTTAATAAGTAAACAGTGTGATCAGCATCATAAGGTAATGAAAAAACCAACAATCATCACCTTCTCTAAATCTTTCTATTACCTGAAAGCATCTGTCTGTGCCCTCATGTCTGGCATCACCTCTTCAACTCTGGCTCTGCTCTGCTCATCCCTCCTCCTCACTCTGTACCCACCACCCACTATGTGGGTATCTATAATAAATCCCCTTGCTTTACTCTTCATCTTTGTCACCTGCCTATGCATGCACTATCAATACAGTATCCTTCTCCAGTCACTTTTCAAATCTCATCTGTTTTGTGTTGAGAATTGTGTGTGTACCACACATACTTCATTTGGCTTCCCAGACTCTACTACCATATATGTACTTATGACATACTATATGTTGTTATGACATCTGCACTTCTCTTACTACCTCCTTGGACTTCACATAGTATGACCCACTCACTACCCTGGGATGGCATGTGTCCCTCCTACATATGGGCATCCTTGTGTATGTGCAGGCTATGGAAGGCAACAGCAATGATGATATAGGTGAGTGACAGAACATAGGAGACCCCTAGCATAACTAGGGAAGCAGGCAGTTGCATGACTGCAGCAAAGTAAGGTGAGTTGTGAGTGCAGTAGGCAACACAATGTGGTTCAAGTATGCTGCAGGGTTGTGGTAAGAGACTATAGAGATAAGATAAGGGGAAATACCCACTCAGACTGTGTGGAAGACATCTGAGGAGCTGCAAGGTAATGTACCCATCTTATATAGTGCATGTAGGTAGTGTTGGGGTGGAGATTGTAGTAGTAAAGTACAACAGGAGGAGGGATGTGCATTGTCCTGGAGAAGTGAGTGGAGTGTGAAGTGCTCAGGCATGTATGTGGGTATAGAGCAAGTCTGAGGAGTGAGAGTGTGTGTGGAGAAGTGGGTAGTTTGCAGAGGTGAATGTGAGGTATGTATTGTGTATGTGTATAGTAGGTAAAGTATATGCATAGAGGGATAGCAAACAAATATGTAGTGGTATGCACACAAAGATCAACACCTCATACTTACCTTTACACACTCCACTACAACCTTACCTGTGGACACTACTTAAGATGGGCTCCTACACTGCAGCTACTCAGATGTTGATGAGCATCATGTGTGCATAACACTGGAAAACAACCATCAGCAACATCAGGTGAACACAGTGACATTAATGTGCCACATGCAATAATCATTTGCAGTCACATCAATCATGCATTTGTCTAGGTGTTGGAATACAGGACTGATAGGCCAAGATGCAGTCCATGGAGTCATGAGTCACAAAGTCAGCATTTGGTGCAATTGGAGTTTTTCCTCTTTTGCTCATCCATTATAGTATGATACTTTATTCATTTGTGCCCAGACTCCACCTTGTATCAAATATCCCTATGATCAACCCCATGTGTAAATTTTCTGTTTTGTTTTGTTGTGCTCCAGCCTTGGAGCTAGACTTGTATTTAGATGGCACCTCATCAGCCAAAATGAATAGATTCCCCCTGCCCATGATTTGTCTCTCCTATCCTGTCTGATCTTCATTGCAAAAAAGTGCATGCCTCTTTTCTCTCCATGTACCCTACAATCAAGAAAGTGCACATACCTTGTGCTAAGAGCAGCCTATTGGTCAGTCTTAGGGAAGGTCTGATATGATAATACCCCTGGTAACAAGGTGGCTGATATGTGTTTGATAGATGTAATAACCATTCCTGATGACAATGAAGAGAGGAATCAATGAGATTGTGATGAGGATGATTCCACCAATGACTATATGAGGGTCCAGGATGATGAGTGTAGGACATCTGAGTGACATTTCAGAGTGACTTAGAGTTCTTAGACTTAGTTCCTTTAGAGTGAAGCAAGATGAAATTGAGCTTTAAGTCAAGTGCAGTGAAGAGGAATCCCTAGATTGTGAAGTTGACAAGACTGGGGTTTAAGACCACCAGTTTGTCAACTATTTATACTAAACTAGAGTTCTAAGTATAGTAAAGTTGCACAGTAAAGCACAGCATTGCACAGCAGTGCACAAAAATGTGCAGTAATGTGCAGTAAGTACGTGTCCATAGTGTAAGTTATGTGGCTCAGCCACTAGTGCAAAATGAACATGATGTAAATAAAGACGAAAGGAAATGAGTCCTTGCTAATTGTATAGTAATAGTCCTTAGCAAGTAAATGTTATAATAAATAAATAAAGACAAAAGAAAGAAAAGATAAGTCTTTATAGTATTTGGAGTAACTCACAGCACAGTATATAAATACTGTAATACTATAAAGAAAGATAGATTCCTTACTAAGTAAAGTGGAGCTATGCTCACACTTGTAGTAATAATACTATACTTTACTAGTAAGTAAGACAAAAAAGAAAAAGAAAAAGAAAAAGAAAACTGTTACGAGGTGCCAAAGCAAGTGCTTTGTAACACCTTATAGGTCATATCTATTTTGTGCTGCATTCTCATTGCATTGCATTGCATCTGCATTCTCTATTGTGTTGTATCTGCATTCTCCATTGCATTGCATCTGTGTTGCAATTTGTTTAGTGTTCTTGTCCACTGCAATTTTACTGTGTTGTGTTTTGATAACTTCTGTGTGGTCATTGTTGTGAATATTATGTCATGTCCATGTCATCTATCCCCTCTTGTCACCTGATTGCATTGCATTATCGCATTTATTGCATTAAACTACTTATTTCTATTACTTTGGTGTCTAGGGAATCTTATGGCTCACATCCCTCAGCAAATGTTGCAGTTGTGGTTGTAGTTTCTGCTGTCACAAGCCTGTGGCACATATCATATTGGAGCCCACTGCAAGGGACAGCAAGTCAAGATTATGTCTACAACCTTTGTCCATGACAATGTACAAGCTTGCCGACTATCGAAGTGCTCTGAGATGAACTTGAGCAACTTGTCAGCCTGTCACACAATTCACCACCTTCCACACATTCACTGCTCACAGAAGAAGAGCTAATTGATGCCCTATGTGCTTCATCTCCTGTAGACTCATCATTCTTCTTGGCATCTAGCACTTTATCATTACCTTTGATCTCAACTATCACCCTGACCCCATCTCACCAAACCAATCACCAATCACCTCCACATATCCCACCCCATATCACACCAATGGCAACTCAGTATGCAATACCCACACAAGGTGACAGAACTGCACCAAAATTCGACTTGAAGCACCCCTGTGACCTCTGACAATATTTTTAAGTTCTCAAATTCAAGACAACCAAATGTGTAAAATTCATGCTCAATGCTATGTTGACATAGATGTCCAGGACCTCTGGGTGATGCTGCTGACATCTATATTAGAATGGGACTACAATTGATAAGCTGTCCCATATTAGGGTAAAACAGGGTGTGAAGGAGGTTGACATGTGGCTGAGGTATTGGTGCTACAAAAAGTCATCCCCTGGTGTGGTGTGCCATGTGTGGTAGCATGGCAGTGTGCCACAGTGTGCATCCTGGCTTTGTTACAGCTGCTCATGCTCCATACACTAGCTGCTGCCCTGACAGCATGAAGGGGAACTGCTTCATCACACTCCCACACCTCCACATCCATGGGCTGTGGTAAATGTTGGAAATATCTATGGTATTTGTTCAGCTCCTCTTCACTTACACTACTATATGTCTTCTTTATGCCCCTCTAACACATGTCTAACCCACTTACCTTACTATAAACACACTCTTACTACACATTCAACAAACTCACTTTTACACACTCCACTTGAACCTTGTTCAATGTGCACTATGTTGAAATCTACTGTATGTAGTACTTAATTTCGTTCAGCTTCCCTGTACAACATACTTTCATATCTCCTCAGACTGCATACATGATACCACTGAAATCTCCCACTCCACACCCACTTCCAGGATGACACACATCCCTTCCCACTATGGTAAACATTGTACTCGCTACTTATACTCTGCCTCAACTTTACCTACACTTTACCATATAAGACGAGCACCCCACAATACTTCCTCCTCAGACATCTTACCTATCCATCTGAGTGAGTACATTCATCATCCTACTCACTACACTCTCACACATCCACCCTGCAGTGTACTTGAACCACATTGCATCACCTTACTGCGCTTGCAACCACCTACCACTTTGCTGCAGGTTTGTCTTCTCTCTTAGACATCTTACCTATCTGTCTGATGTACTTGAACCACATTGCATTGCCTTACTGTGCTTGCAACCACCTACCACTTTGCTGCAGGATGTGCCTGCCCCTCACCATCTGGCTATTAGCTGTCTCATATATCTTCACTCTATGTTTTCACATCATTGTGCTTGTCTCCCATATCATGCATTCACACACTACATATACTTTCTCCCCACTTTTTACTACCCTTAGACATACATACTATGTCTAACCATGCTACTATGCTCTGGAGCTTAGTCTCCACCACTTACCACCATGTTCTTCCTCTTTGTATGCATTGGCTCATTCCTGTGCAGACAGTATGGCTTGCCACACATTGGTGACCATTTGTATAATGAGGGTAATTATGATGTTGTGATGCAACAGTAGCCGCAGGCTGTTGGGAACATGCAACCATGCTACATGATCTGCAAGGTATGTCTGCAGGTATAGTTGAAAGGAACTTAGTAGCAAATGTCACGCAGTTCCTAGATGCACAATGGATACTGCTTAGCATGAGCAGTATTTATGTGCCATGGGTATGCATCTCTTTCATAATTATTATCTGAAGGCTGTGTTACAGTATCATTCACTGCACTACTGACAGCAACAGAAGATATTTTGGGATGTCTGAGGTGGGACGACTGGCCCCAAGGCAACACAGTAAAAGTGGCATACATGCTCATGAGGGACAAACATTGACTTGGCCATGATTGTGAGTTCAAAGGTTTCTATTGGTGTTTTCAGTTGCTTGACATGTGTAGTGGTGGAGTTTGAGGGACAGGAGCAAGATGCACAGCTGGTGGCCATGGATGTGAGTGTTGTTCCATTATTTGTATGGTATCCTGGCTTACAGAGGGTAGCCCTGGAACCTACTATCACCTAATGCCATCTCTCCAGGAGGCAGTGACCTACATGAAAACCCTTTCAAGGTGGAATTTGATGATGATGAAGACAATATTGATGATGGCCTTGACTTTTCAACACAACAAGAAACTGAGATCAACAATCTCGCCATGCTAAACTCATCCTTACCTGAACAGTTCCCAGAACAGCACCATCTAGCATTGTATGCCAATGTGATGTGGTCCTTCCCTGTGGAGAAGAAGCAGCACCACATGAAATGGCACTTTGGTATCTGGAGTCAGTCACCACACATGGAAGTCATGCTTGAGATCTACTGCACACTGAAGGCCCTTGGAATGGAGTGGAAGGAAAAGAAGGATCTTGGCATCCTTGGAAGTTTCTGTAGAAGGACCAGTGACAGGGTTAAAGTTGAACATGCTTGGCTGAGGGCGAGGGTGCAGAATATTGTGGTATGTCTCTGAAACAAATTCATGGCACTACATCTCATATTTGCAGGTGCTTATGAACCTACAACTATACATGGTGAATTTGATCAACTATTTGGTTGATTTTCACCACAAACAATCCTATCAAGTGTTGACTGATCCCAGTGCAGGCAAATTCAACATGGCAAACATTGACACAATGTCTGAAGCAGGGTCAGAGTCAAACTGATCTATCAAGGACAAGGACATGAGAGAAGATGAAACAGTATTGCCTTTTGTGTTCATGGATGTGGCATGCCATTTGATCTTAGAACTTGCTGTGGGAGGAGACTGAGGATGACAGAGGGGCTGAAGCATCTGATTTCTGAGTTAGAGGACACTGTACTATTACTGTATCTGCCACTGCACACCTTGCTGCCAGCCTGCTCACATGTATTTCCAATGTTTTCTTGCATTCACACTGAGCATCCCATATCCCCACACAATCTGCCCATGTATTTGTCAATGATCATTGTACTGTACATTACTGGTATATTGTAATGGTATAATACATGGTATTATCCCTCACAGATATTGCAGTCTACACATACAGTCAGGGACATATGTGACAGATTACAGCAGTTCTTCCAATATTCAGTCATATTGGTGGGGAAAATGCAAGCTATGTGATGATGGGAAGTTAGTCAAAGTGCCCAGCAGACAAGCAGACTGCATGGCAGTGTGCATGTGAGCCCCACACATATATCAATGTGGTGCAGTATGCACGGCACATCATCAAAGTGACTTCATCGATCTCTCTTCTTCCCTCTTTCCACCTGCCTACTCTGGGATCTCTCTGTCTGTCCTATCTTATTAAACTGTTTCTCTCTCTTTTGTGAAGAAACATTTTGCTTCCTTTCTGTTCAAAGCTTGCTTTGGGTGGTTCTTTCAGAGAGACCAAGCCTATAGATTTGTGAAGTCTACCAGCATGGTTTAGTTTGCTGTTGCCAATGGCAGTTGTTCATTCAATTGCTGGACCTCTCTCAATCTGTGGTGTTCAGCTGCTTGCTCTCAATCTCACTTCTGCCTGTCTAACAGAAAAGGGGTGATACCTGAGTTGCACCTTTTTTAATAAAGGCTATAAGCATTGTGATCTGACACTGCCTTGTGGCAATTTCCTCTGACTGTAACTATCTGGGGTGTGTGGAGGATCCGGCAACTCTATCTCTGGCTCTGGCTCTTGGTTTTTTTCACAGCTGCCTTTCTTCTTTTAAATGGATAATACTTCAAGGTATATTTATTTATTCATTTCTATCCCTCATCCTTTTCTAAATATCTATATTCTCTTACAGCCCTGGATCTCTTCAATATGAAACACCACCCCCAGATGCACAGCAACATGCTCAATTGCCTGAGTATGTTTTTCATTTCTTTCTTTCTTTTTTTTTTGCTAACATTTCATGATCTTTTCAGTCCACAACTGCCTGCTGCCAATCAAAGCCCTGAGATCCAGCATTAGGATGCAGATCAGAGGTATGCCATCATCTCCACCTCTCAATTCTCTATTCTGCATGACTGACTCCATCCCTGCTTTTTCTTAGGTCACCACTGCACATGCCTGAGTGCACTTGCCAAACTCAGTGTGAGCAAGATAGGATACAGCATGAACTACAAATGACATCACCATCATCATGTTGAGCACAGCAAAGGAATCCTCCTGTGGGGAATATCCCACAGCCCAACTTTGAACAACCACACCAGGCTGCCCCTCTCCCCCAGAATCCTCTTTATCCTATTCCTCTCCCACAGAACCCTCTTGCTCCTCCATATCCTGCTCCTGCCTATCCTGCTCCTATCCCCCAGAATCCCCTTGCCCTTGCATATCCTTATTATCCTGCAACTCTCCACCCATACTATCCTCCTCCTGTACCCCCTGCAGCATGGCAACCACAGGCTCAATATTATGTCCCCCCTCACTATCACCCAGCACAATACCCATATGGATATCAGCCTATGCCTCTTCCCTTTCCATATCCACACCATCCACCTGTCCCTGTTCAAGGGTTTCTGGGCCTGTCGATCCACCACAGCAGCAGCAACACACAAATTGGGATCAGGAATTGCATCATGCTGAGCATGTAAATTGCCATATAGCAGAGGCTCAAGTGGACCAAGGTCAATCTACAAGTGTTGGGGATCCTGCAGTAAATCTGGAAGGGCAAGGAGCACATCATCCACAGGTCAGTCATATTTGTGGTACATGTAGATTCTGATTACAATCTCATCTTGATTTTAAATCCTTGCATTAGGTCTTGGAACAACAAATCATGGAAAATGCACAGGAAATTGCAGCAGAAAATCCACAACAGCCACCACAGGTCAGTAATTGCAATATATATATTTAAATTTGATCATAACTCATTTGTGCTGATTTTTCTAGGAGCAGGAGCAAACTGGAGAACAGGCATAGCAAGCAGCACAGGACCAGGACCACCATCAGCAGCTATCTAAGGAGCATGCCCAGGATGTGGACTTCAATATCCAGATGTCTCAGCACCACCAGCCTCAGCAAAATGATCCTGAAGTGGATCAACCACAGCCTCCTGCACCCCCTGCACTCCCCATCCCTCTTGGCTGTCAGGAATATCATGAGCCTGAACACTGCCACAACCTTGGTCCAATGGATATTCAATGCCCTCATTGCCATGCTCTTCATTTCATTTGTGAGAAGTTAACAAAATCCACTGTAAATCATCTCCAATTTGGCATGTGTTGCTTGCAAGGCCAGATCCAGCTCAATCCCTGTGCCCAGCCACCACCCACTCTTTCCAAGCTGTTGAATGGCAGTGATCTACTTGCAAAAAGGTTCAGGAGCAACATATGCCAGTACAATGCTGCATTTGCATTCACATCTGTTGCTGCAAATGTCAATGATGCTGTCCTTGCTGGGTCTGGGCCTTATGCATTCAGACTCCATGGTTCTCTCCATCACAAGATGGGTGCCCTCCTTCCAAATCCTGGAGTCACACCACACTATGCCCAGCTTTATGTCCTTGATCCTGATGATGCTGTCAATGCACACCTGGCCAACAACTCTAACCTTGACCCATCCACCATGATTGATCTCCATACAATGCTGCTTGCCAACAACCCTTACACCAACATGTACAGGCAAGCTCATGAGATCCTCAAGGACAAGGCTCCAGAAGAGCAGGTCAATGTGGCTGTTTGCATCACTGTAGATCCAAACACAGACCTGTGCAGATACAATGCTCCCACTGTAAAGGAGATTGCTGCCATCATTCCTGGGAGTGGAGGAGCACAAGTGGACTTGCATCATGATATTGTTGTGCACCTGCATGGAGGTAGCCTTAGGAGGATCAGCCATCTGCATCACAGTTATTCCCCACTGCACTATGTCCTCCTATTCCCCAAAGGTGACTCTGGCTTCCACCTCAATATGCCATCACATCCAGGTCCAGGTGGTCAGATGTGCTCCAAAACTGTCTCCCAGACCTGCTACTATGCATACTGTGCCTTCACCAGACTCAATGAGGCAGAAATCATCTTTTGTAGTGGCAAGCTCTTTCAGCAGTACTTGGTTGATGCCTGGGCATCAATTGAGGAGACCACCCTGTGCTGGGTCAGGACACATCAGAAACAGATACATGCAGATCTCTACAAAGGGCTTCAGGATGCAGTCCATGGCAACCAGGATGGTGCTCCAGTCAATCTTGGACAGCAGGGTCAGTGCATTATCCTTCCCTCCACTCACCAGGGCAGTACAAGGCATATGTTCCAGCTCTTCCAGGACTCCATGACCATTTGTCATTATGGGCACAAACCAGACATCTTCCTCACCATGACTGCAAACCCAAACTGGCCTGATATTCAGGAGGCCCTCCTCAAATATGATGATGGCACATCCCAGACTGCTGCAGATCACCCTGACATTGTTGCTCATGTCTTCAACCAGAAGAAGAAAGCCCTGCTGGATGACATCAAAGCTGGGCTGTTTGGAGAGCTGGCTGGAAGTGTCTACACCATAGAGTTTCAGAAGCATTGCCTCCCTCACATGCATCTCCTCATCTTCCTGAAGACCCCATACAAGATCCGTGATGCCAATCATGTGGACAGTATTGTCTCAGCACAGCTCCCTGATCCTGCCCTCCATCCAAAACTCCATGAGTGTGTCACCAAGTATATGCTTCATGGCCCCTGTGGTGCTCCTGACCATGTCAAATCCCCTTGCATGGAGAAGGATAAGAACCAGCAATGGCATTGCAGCAAGCATTTCCCCAAGGGCTTTTGTGAGGAGACTCACTTTGGGGAGGATGGATACCCAGTCTATGCCAGGCCAGACAATGGGTGCACCTTCACAAAGCACCTCAGCCAAGATAAGGTCCATGTCTTCACCAACTGTGATGTCATCCCCTACAACCCCTACCTACTTGCAAAATATGCCTGCCATATCAATCTGGAGATCAGTGCCTCAATCAAGGCAGTCAAGTACATCCACAAGTACATCTACAAGGGTCCAGATCAGGCTACTGTGCAGGTTGGGGATGTGGATGAAGTCCAGGACTACATTGATGCATGCTACATTGGTCCTTCAGAGGCATGCTGGCATATGTTTGAGTTCCCCATGCACCAGGAGCTCCCCACAGTCTATTGCCTTCCCATCCATGTGGAGAATGAGCAGCAGGTCTACTTCCAAGCAAGTAATGACCCTGAGGAAGTCCTGGAGTGCCCCTCTGCCAAGAAGACACACCTGACAGAGTGGTTCAAGGCCAACCAGCAGTATCCTGACAGTGCCTGCCAGTACTTCTACCAGGACTTTCCTCAGCACTTTGTGTGGGAGTCCAAGGGGCATCAGTGGAAGCCAAGACAGAGGGGCTTTGCCATTGGTCACATATACTTTGTCCATCCATCTGTTGGGGAGTGCTTCTACCTTAGGATGCTTCTGACCATCATCAAGGGGGCAACAGACTGGAAGGATCTGCACACTTGCAATGGGGTGGTCCATGAAACCTACAAGGCTGCCTGTCTTGCTAGAGGTCTCCTGGAGGATGATGGTGAATGGGATCAGTGCCTGCAAGAGGCTGGGGAGATGCAGACTGGTGGTCAACTGTGCTCTCTCTTTGCCTCCATCCTCTATCACAGCAACCCATCTAACCCTGCCATCCTGTGGGATCATCACAAGGCAAAACTATGTGATGATTTGCACCATGTCCTCCCACATCTCAACCACCCTGATCTCACTGAGGAGCAGATCCATGACTATGGCCTCTACCTCCTTGACAAGATCCTCAGCAAGATGGGCAAGCACCTCCTTGACTTCCCTCCAATGCCACTCCCCCAGCACAACTGGCAAGTTCTTGGCAACCTATATCTGCAAGATGAGCTTGATCATGACATCTATGACCTCACTCTGCAAGTTGAAGACCATTACTTTACCTTCAATCAGGAGCAGAAGTCTGCCTTTGATGCTGTCATGGCCTCTGTTGATGGGAACCAGGGCAAGACCTTTTTCCTCCACAGTGCAGGAGGTTGTGGGAAGACATACCTGTGCAACACC
>QLPN01000515.1:0-10569 GCA_003314395.1 Albatrellus ellisii
CCCCTCACTGCCCCTGGTTCTTTGATGGGGGCATGCCCAACAGCTTCATCCCAGCATAGGACACCCTCCCATACCCAGACTATGAGGAGTAAGTGGAGGGTGGGGGACAACAGGTCAGGGGACCCCACCAAGTGTCACAGGTGATGCATCACATGAAGAGGGGGTGATGTTATGAGGCACTTGCTTTGGCACCTCATAACAGTTTTCTTTTCTTTTTCTTTTCTTTTATTTACTAGTAAAGTGTAGTAATATTACTACAAGTGTGAGCTTAGCTCCAAATACTATATTAGACTTATCTTTTTCTCTTTATCTTTCTTTATTTTATTATAACATTTACTTGCTAAGGACTATTACTATACAATTAGCATGGACTCCTCTTTCTTGCCTTTATTTACTTTTGTTTACATCCAGTTCATTTTGCACTTGTGGCTGAGCCATGCTACTTACACAATGGACACAACTTACTGTGCATTACTGCACAACCTTACTATACTTAGGACTCTGGTTTTGTATAAGTAGTTGAAAGACTGGTGGTCTTAAACCCCAGTCTTGTCAACTTCACAATCTAGGGATTTTCCTAAACTGTGCTTGACCTAAGCTCATTACAAAAACTTGCTTCATTCTCTAAGAACTAAGTCTAAGATCTCTAAGCCACTCTAAGCATCACTAAAGACATCCTAAACTTGTCACTCTGGATCTGCATATAATCATTGGTGGAATCATCCTCATCACTATCTCATTTATCCCACTCTTCATCATCATTAGGAATATCTATTATGCTATTCAAATGCGTACTCAATACCTTGTTACCAGGGGTATCATTACAGACCTTCCTGAAGACCATCCAATAGGCCGCTCTTAGCAGGTTGTGTGCAGTCAGCGGTGATGCCCCAAGAAGAGTTAGGTGATCACAATGATGAAGGCAAGGGTGATGGCCACAGCAACAGTGGTACAGGTGCCAGTGCTCAAGCTGCAGCACTTGAAGTTGTCATTGATGAGGCAGTCAGCCACAGCACAAGAGGCATGTCCACTACCCAGTGCACAGGGACAATCATAGTATCAGGGAAGTGCACTTCGAGATGTTGAAGGAGGTATGGCACTGTGAGCATGACCTACACATACAGTCATGTGCGATAGAGGGCATATACAATGAAATGGTCCAGTCATGGCGTTGGAGAGATCAATGAGGTCAAAGATGATGACAGGGGAGAAACAGGCTGAACCATCCAGACAGGAGCTGGTGACGATGATGGTAGAGTTGGCAGGTCCATCATAATGGAGCTGTAGTGCATGTGCACCCAATAGGTAGAGCAGTAGATGTTATGCAGTGCACATATGACTTGATGGTGGAGGCATACAACATTACATGAGCCATGCAATGATAGACATGCCATCTGGTTGCAATACAATAGGTCTAGTGAAGTTGTGGCCTGTGGGGGCTTTCCAGATGTGCAGAATAGGTGAATCGTCATTTAGCTGTCATTTGAGGTAGATATATGTCTTCTCGCTCCATTAGGCCCATTTCATGTGACACAAATGTCCCCTGGCCAATGATACACCACAACTTGTTTGAGTATGCATCATCACAGATGATACTGGACTCAATCGTGGTGGTCAGGAGCATCCTTCACAGTGGGGAGGCGTGCCCAGAGATGTCAGAGGAGATGCAGTGCTGTGAATGTGACCAACATGTGCAATTGTGCACAAATGAAGGACAACACATGCACATAAAACATGCAACAGTGTGTGGTTCCAGGGTGCAATATGGCACATGCATACAAAGTGCAGCACAACATGCATCTGCAGAAGTGTTGGGTGAGAGGTTGATGAGGCCAGTGAAGGCAGTGATTGGTGATGCCATAGATCTAGAGATAAAGAAGGAGCTGTATGCTCCAGACGATGAGGGAGTGGTAAGATAAGAAGCTCATCAAGCCCCTCCATGATTAGCATGGTCTGGCTGAGTGAGACTTGGCAAGAATAGGACCCCTATCAAGTCCCTCTGTGATATGCACAGTCTGACCAAGTAGGATATCCCAGAAACAAAGAGTGGAACACTATCAAGTCCCTCTGTGATACGCACAGTCCAACTGAGTAGGACTCCCAGAAAAATTCCAGAAGAGTGAAGATGTGGGTCATGTGAGACTGCCTGCATGAGCAGAGCAGAAAGATTGGATGCTGCTGTCATCAAAATGTGCAGGTCGCCAAGTCTGATGAATGGAGTGTTGAGGTTGCTCCGGTGTGACTGGTTCCACAAAGAGGGCATGCTGCAGGTGTCCACAACCATTAGGTCTGAATTCCTGTCTGCAGAGATCATGGGTGCCAGTGGTGGAAGATGAACAAAATGCATTGCACACCTGCATTCATATGTGGGTGCCACTACAGATGGTGGAGTAACTGGAGTAGGTGCAGGGCGATGAGAGTGGGAGAGGATGATGATGTGGTTGATGTGGGAGATGAGGAGTTGTAGTCTGAGTCAAGTTCTAGCAGAGTGTCCTGGCCCCCTACATCTGAGACAACAACATGCTCAAGTCATCAAAGATTGCATCATGGCTGATGATGAGCCAGTGCCCCTGCCTGTTCCAAAACCACCAGGCTTTAGAAGATGGCTCATAGTCAACAAATATGAGTCCATGTGCATGGGTGTCCAGGTGGCAAGTCCACTAGTTCCCAGGTGTGTGCTGGCCATCATTGCAAGCTCATACATGCAAGCTGCACACTGGTGCTCCACATTTGCAGAAGATAACACTTCACACAAAGTGTAGGGGTCATGTGAGACTGTGTGAGCTAGAAGTGTGGAAAGATTGGGGGCTGGGAGTGGTAGATTGATGAGGCATGTAGTGTGTGTGCATTCAGGCACATGCAGTGGTGCAGAGGGTGGAGTGACCAGAACTGCAGGTGGTGGTGTGACAGAGATGTGAGCAGCTGGTCAAGAGGGTGATGAAGAGGATGAAGAGTTGGACAAGGAAGATGAATATTCAGAATTCAAGTCAGGCTCATGCAGAGCAACCTGGCCCCCCTTGTCTGAGTCACTACAATGGTCTGTCCACAGATCAGGAAAAAGATGCAGTGGGGCAGGCACAGTGACAGGGAGAGGAGTAGGACACGACAGAAAATGAGACTCATTGAAGATGGCATTATGGCTGATGACAAGCCAGCATGCCTGCCTATCCCAGAACCTCCAGCCTTTTGAGGATGGCCTGTACCCAATGAAGATGAGGCTGTGCATACATGTGTCGAGCTTCATGTGGCACTCCTTGGGTGTGTGGACATAGGTCAGACAGTTGAAAACCCTGAAGTAAGAAAAGTCAAGAGGGCCAGAGCCTGACCAGAGTGAGGGGGTGTGCCACCCCAGACATTGGGGCAGAGTGTGGTTGTAGAAATGAACCATGGCCTGCAAGGCTGGTTCCTCAATATCCTGCAGAAAAAGGCAAGTGCTGTGCAGCATCACACAGACATGATCAAGAAGGGTTTGGTTTCAGTGCTCAGTGCAGCTGTTGCATGGCACTTGGAGACCTGAAAAAAGGGAGCATGAGTCATGTGTTCTTGCATGCATGTGCTGCACAGAGCAGAGGACAGCAAATAGTTGACCAGGTACCCTTTGACCACAGTTGGAGTGAGATGGTGATGATAAAGATGACAGCAAAGACAATGATAAAGATGTGGCATGGCCACACATGATGGATAGTGTTATATGAAAAACAACGTAGATGAAGATGGAGTGGGGTAGGTACTGGGACAGGACCAAAAAGAAAACTCATCAAACACAGCATCACAACTGATGATGAGCTGATGCCACTGCCTATCCCAGAACCTCCAGGCCTTTGAGGACAGTTTGTACCCCATGAAAAACTAGTCTGCAGATGTGCATGTCAAGCTTCATACGATGTTTTTCAGGTGTGTGCATGTAGGCAAGACACCCAAACATCCTGAGATATGAGATGTCAGAGGGCACCAGAACCAGACCAGAAAGAGGAGGGAGTTTTCCATCCCAGATGACTGCAGAAATACAGGCACTGTGCAGCATGGCTCAAAGGCATCCAGTTTCAGCACTCCACACACCTGTTTTGCTGCAGATAGTAGGGCACCATGCATTGATGATTGATTCTGGGTGTGATAGGTTGTTGTGAGAGTGTGGTGTTGGCGAATTCACCACTGCAATCTGTCCATAAGACTTTGAGGGTGCAACCTGCTTGGTTTGAACCCCAGACTTGGAGGGCATTGAGAGCCTCAGTAACAAGAGAGTTGGTTAAGGAAAATTTTACAAAGAAGTTCCATGCATGGGTTTGTGTGGGTTTGCACAGCACTGTTTGTGCATGCAAGGTGGAAAGAGACATTTGATGCAAACTGGATGAGAAGAGTGATGACAAGTAAGGTTTCTGCATTTGCACACAAAAGCCCCGAAAAGAAAAAAGCACCTCCAGGGCCCATAACCTGTTGAAATGTGGGCAGAGTGGCAAATAGCAGATTGGGCATCACATTGCAGATATAGGCTTGTTAGCCCAGTGTCAGGCTGCTATTATTTTCCTTATTTTTCTCTTCATTTTTCTCTATTTTCTTACATCTCTGTCACCATAGATCTTACAATCGCTCCTGATCTATCAAAACGATTCTCACAGTCACATACTCTTTCTTTTCGTCTTTATCGGCCAATGACACATATGTTGTCTGATCTCTGATCGGCCTGTTCTATCTTTAGTTATGACTCCTTTTCTCACATCTACTGTGCATGCTCACCAATCTCTCTCACACCTGCTGTGGAGTACCACCAATCACTCCCACAGTTGCTGTGGAGCCTCAGTCAGCACTGACGCGTCCCCTCTATTATTAGATATGATGTCATTACTTTACTTTCTCATTCTCCGGCCCTATACTGTACTGCATGGTCCATGCACACTCTAGGGTACTATATATACATAGGACTCCTAGCGGTTTATTCCCCAGTTCTGATCATCTGGGATATCCGCTAGGTACTGTACTCTCTTTTCTTCTTCCTTACTATATGCTAATATATCTGGGATATCCACTAGTTGAAGTGCGATTGTCCTTTAGTCTTCCTCAGTTGTTTGGCTTTGACAAAGTGTTGGCCTCACACCCAGATGGAGATGAATGACCCAAGAGGACAATAGTCCAAAGGCCTGTAAGATAGAGAAGATGTGTACTAGAGGGAAGAGGGTACACAGAAGATACAGAGAGCTCAGCACATGCAGAAGTGCTAAGGTGAGAAGATGATGAGATAAAGAAAATATAGTAAGAGCAAAATAGAGTTGAAGAGGAGTTCAAACCATAAAGAGAAAAGAAATACCAATAAGATGAGATAGAGATAAGGATACTAAATAAGTAAACAGTGTGATCAGCATCATAAGGTAATGAAAAACCAACATAGTGTTGACTCCTTCTATCTTGAACCCCATTAGAGTTGTGTGAGGCCAACACTATGTTGAAGCCAAACAACTGAGGAAGAAGCTATAACAAAAAAAAAGGATGATCATGCTTTGACTAGTGGATATCCCAGATATATAATCAGCTAAGTAGAACAAAAGAGAAGAGAAGTTACTGTACCTAGCAGATATCACAGATGATCAGAACTGGGGAATAAACTGCTAGGAGTCCTATGTATATATAGTATCCTGAAGTGTGCACAGACCATGCAGTACAGTATAGGGCCAGAGAATGAGAAAGTATAGTAATGATGTCATACCTAATAATAGAGGGGACATGTAAGTGCTGACTGAGGCTCTGCAGTAACTGTGGGAGTGATTGGTGATACTCTGCAGTAGTTGTGAGAAGGATTGGTGAGCATGCACAGTAAGTGTGAGAAAAGGAAGTATAACTAAAGATAGAATGGGCCAATCAGAGATCAGATGACATATGCATCATCAGCCAATAAAGATGAGCAAAAGGAACACATGACTGTGGGAATTGCTTTGATAGATTAGGAGTGATTGTAAGATCTATAGTACTAGAAATATGAGAAAAATAGGAAGAATGAGGAGAAAAATATAGGAAAATAAGAGTGGCCTGACAAGTTGGCTGTGTGCCTGCTTGCTAACTCTAACATTAGAAGTGTCTGAAACCCCAGCTTTTTATCCTAATCCCCTCACTGAAGGTTTTAGGTTTTCTCCCTGATGAAACACTGTCCTATTTGGTGGACTCCCTGTCAAGTATACTGACATCACATCTGGAGGATTACAGATACCAATCAGTACCCTGACACCTCAGGCTCTGAACACCCTGATATCTCTATTCCAAACATATGTGCCTATACCTTTGATCCCACCACTCATACCTCTACCAATTTTTGCAATAACAAGGGTTATATAAACAGGTGTTCTTCTGCACAAGAAACACCAAAAAGCATCCTAAGATCAAGGACAATGAACACTGATACCAGTCAGTAAGTAAGTTAAAGAAGTGTATAGTAAGATCTCACCTCAGTCTTGAAGACAACACGAGGACTGAGGAAAAAAAAAAAGCAGGGTATCATAAACAGGCTAGATAAACTACCTGTGGCTGGGAACTGTACAGTAGTGGAGTGATTGAAAAACTAGGTAGTTTTTTCTGTGGAGAGGAAACAAAAGTTTGCATGCACATTGGCTTCTGCCGAGTTGCCTAAAAAGGAAATAGTAAGTAGTACATGTGTTGGTTTGCGATTTCAACACCAATATCCCACTTCCAGGTGATATTACAACTATCCCTGGTATTGCCCCTGAACCTATCCCTTTCCCTGCACCTCTGGAACTCTCTCCTCAACCCTGCACCTGCTGATGAGCACCACATGTGTGTAGCAATAACCATCAGTGACATCAGGTGAAGACAGTGACATTAATGTGCTGCACACAATAATCATCCACAGCCACATCAATTGTGCTATTTCTTCAGTGCCAGAACAAAGGACTGGGTTTGGCTGATGAGGAGTGCTGATAGGACATAAGGGCCAAGGCTTGGTTGAGGCCTGCCAAGTAATTGGTGGAGCCACAGGTCATGAATCATCCTTTGGTGCAATCAGTGCTTTTCCTTTTTCACTCAGCTTAATGGTATGATACTTTATTTGTTTTACTTTATTTCTGGACTCTATCTCATTCTGATTCATCCTTATGATTGACCCTGCATTTGTAAAATTTCTGTTGGGTTTTGTTGTGCTCCAGTCTTGGAGCTAGACTTGTATTTATACAGCTCATAGCCCACTAAAAAGCAATAGACTCCCCCCCCTGAGATTTTTCCCTCCTCTCTTGTCCAAGTTCTAAGCAAAAAAAGCTCTTTCACTCACCCTTCCTTGCATCTCAAATTCAAGAGAGCTTGTGCACCTTGTAGGTCACATTTGTTGTGCCCATGTTGTATTTATAGCTAGATTGTGTCTGCATTTGCATTTTGTTGCATTGTGTTTTGTGCCATTCTTGTGTTTGTTTGACATCCTATCTTTACTCCACCCCATCTCACCATATTTCCTATCATTGCCCCTTTGCATTGCATTATTGTGTCACCTTATTTCCATAACTCCTCATCACTTGGTGTCTAGGGGATCTTATGGCTCATACCACTCAGACCCTGTTGTGGCTGTGGTTGTACTTTCCCCTCACCCCACCACAGCACCTATCATTCTGGAGCCCACCACAAGGGGTTGCAAGTCAAGATTACATCTAGACACCACTACAATCTTCATCCACACTGACATACAAGCTCACTAACTGCTAAGAGCAGCCTATTGGACAGTCTTAGGGAAGGTCTGTAATGATACCCCTGGTAACAAGGAAGTGAACGTGTGCTCAATATGTGTAATAGATGTTCCAGATGACAATGAAGATGGGGATTAATGAGATAGTGATGAGGATTATTCCACCTATGACTATACAGGGATCCAGAGTGACAAGTGTAAGATGTCTTAGTGATGCTTAGAGTGACTTAGAGTTCTTAGACTTAGTTTGTGAAAAGTAAGATGAGCTTGTAGCAAGCTTCAGGTCAAGCACAGTAAAGGAGAATCCCTAGATTGCAAAGTTGACAAGAATGGGGTTTTAAGACCACCAGTCTTTCAACTACTTATACAAAACCAGAGTTCTAAGTATAGTAAGGTTGTGCAGAAAAGCGCAGTAAGTAAACGTCTGTATGCAAGTAGTGTGGCTCAGCCACAAGCATGAAATGAATATAAGATAAACAACATTAAATAAGAGTGAGAGAAGAGAGTCCTTGCTAATTGTATAGTAATAGTCCTTAGCAAGTAAATGTTATAATAAATAAATAAAGATAAGGAGAAAAAGATAAGTCTTTAATAGTACTTGGAACTATGCTCACACTTAAGTACTATAAAAGAGAAAAGGAAAATAAGTCCTTACTAAGTAAAGTGGAGCTAAGCTCACACTTGTAGTAATGATACTATGCTTTACTAGTAAGTAAAATAAAGAAAAGAAAAGAAAACAGAAAAAGAAAACTGTTACAAGGTGCCAAAGCAAGTGCCTTGTAACTATCAAAATGCTCTGAGACCAACTTGAGCAACTCATTGGCCCTTCACAAAATTCACCACCTCCAGTACATCCTCTGCTTACAGAAGTGGAGCTAACCATTACACTGCACATGTTATCACCCATAGACTCATCATTTTTTGTTGGTCTTTTCATTACCTTATGATGCTGATCACACTGTTTACTTATTAAGTATACTTATCTCTATCTCATCTTATTGGTATTTCTTTTTTCTTTATGGTTTGAGCTCCTCTTCAACTCTGTCTTGCTCTTACTATATTTTCTTTATCTTATCATCTTCTCACATCAGCACTTCTGCATGTGCTGAGCTCTCTCTTTCTTCTGTGTACCCTCTACCCTCTGGTACACATCTTCTCTATCTTACAGCTATCTCTCTAGCTCTCCGGAATGTTGTCCTCTTGGCTCATTCATCTCCACCTGGGCTCACAAGCCTATCTCTACACTGTGATGTTCAATCTGATGATTGCCACTTTGCCCATGTTTCAATATTTTTAACTGCACCTAGTGCTTTATTGTCTCCTGTTGGTGCAGGCTAGACAGGCACAGCAGCAAAGGCAGCAGAACAAGGCAAAAATGGGAGGGATTGGATGCACAGCAGAAGGTGGTGGTAGACAACAAGCACAACTACCCAGCCTAAAATGAAGGCTGAGAAGAGGCACACAAAGAGCAGAAGAGCAAACTCCATTATTGGAGTGCAAAAGAAAGACAGAGAATTTAGAATGTAGTAGAGACTGATTTCAGACACTCTCAAAGAATGAGAGGAGATGTCAGACTCCTACCGCTGACTTTATTCCCTACCGTTATTTTATCTTTTCTTTACATTCTTTTATTGTTTATCTTTAGATCATCTGATAAGATAAGATCTTCATATTATCTTTTATCTTATCTCATTGGATATCTTACTTACTGTCGTTACGGTCATCTCGGGGATTGTTCCCACAGCTGCTGCGCATCTGTAAGCTGTGTTCCCACACATGCTGTGCTTTAGTTACTGCTTGACCTGCCCTTAGTTACTGCGCCTGGTCCGTGCGCCAATCTATAGTACTATAAGTAGGGAGGTAGCTAGACGAATAGACTCCAGCTTGTTACAGCTGGTTCATCCCCCTCTTCTATAGTCTGACTCTCCTCATCCCTTGGGCTTGGATCCAGGGCAGCTCCTGGTAAGCCTCTCCAAAGGAGAGCAGGGATAAGTCGGGTTTCCATGGTCTCGTGCTACGGGCTGCCGCTGTAGGCTTGACGATCCTGACAGGAGAAGATGTCCACTTAGATTTCTAGATGCTACTGGACTACTGATATACAAAACACAGATGCACACAGACCATGCTTACTAATATAGTGTGGGCCATGGGTCAGGAAGGAGAGAAGAGTGATCAGATCAGATAAGATCAGATAAGAAAGACAACATCTCCATCATCTTTGATCTTGACTACTACTCTGACTCCATCCCAACCAAACAATTCCAAGATATTCCTACTGTGTACTCCATCACCAGCTCTACCAATGGCAACTCCACACACAATGCCCATGTGAGGCAATAGGAGTGCTCCAAAATTTGATCCAAAGCACCCCTGCAACCTTTGCCAATACTTTGAGGATCTTGAATTCCACTTTGACCTTGCTGGAATTCAAGACAGTCAAACATGTAAAATTCATGCCTGATGCTATGTCAATGTAGATGTCCAAGACCTCTGGATGATACTCACCTCATACAAAGATACTGTGAAAATGTATGATGAATTCAAAGTGCAAATCTACAAACAGTACCTTGGGTCCAAGGTGACTCAGAAGTGGACCCACATGGATTTATCCTTCCATATACAAGAGTGGAAGCTATTGGGTATGTAGTCATTCAGAGACTTCACTGATTATCATTGCCAGTGTGTAGTTATTGTGGGTTTCTTGTGAAGTGTTAATTGTGTCAGGCTGACAAGTCAGCTAACCACCAACATGCCCACTGTTATGAGGCACTTGCTTTGGCACCTTGTAATGGTTTTCTTTTTCTTCTTTCTTTTTTATTTTCTTATATTTTACTTACTATAAGCATAGTATTAACTACAGCAGTGAGCTTAGCTCCTACTTATAGTAAGGACTCATT
>QLPN01000516.1:7542-37978 GCA_003314395.1 Albatrellus ellisii
CACTCGGTGTATTGTTAGGCTGTTTCTTATGCTTGTGCTGTCCCGACGCAGGCGTGGCCGCGGTCGCCGCGGATGACGACACACCATTCGTGAGGATTGCACCATTCAGGGAGATCTCCACGACGGCGTCCTCCTCCGCGGCATCCCGGTCCTTCTGTCGCTTCCGCAGCTTGTTCTTCGACTTGTCCGCAGCCTTGCTGTCTTTGGACACGATGATTTCATTTTTCTTGGGTGCAGATCTCGTAGACCCGGCTGAAGGAACGAGCCAGGGGTTGACGCTGTCAACTTCCATGGGGGAGATATCCGAGACGCATGGACGCGGGACAGCCGAAGAGGGCCCTGCGTCTGGAAGGTCATCAGGGTTTGGGAAGTCGGTGGATTTCAGGGTGACGCTTGACGTGTCTGAAGGTGCGGGCGGCTGAGTAGACAGTGGTGATATCAATCCTAGAAAAACTGAACTAGAATAGACTGACGTACTTGGTTTCCTGGTCGAAATGAGACTCGTCCACCCATACGCTGGACAGTAACGCCGCCAGGGTCATGCGAAGCCTCCATGATATCACTCTGCAGCTCCTGGCCCTCGCCCTCGCCTAACTCCCGGATGAAGTCGTCGACATCTTTGCTGACCGCCTGCTGCTCCCGGATTGCAGCATTGCGCATGAACTTCATGTTGAAGACACTCTTGATGCCTTTGTCGTCAGGGACAGCTGAGTTGTCGTCCCGAAGTTCAGTCAGCTCTTTGAACGCCCGCACCTTCAGCCCCTCTATCCCTGCACCCTCGTCTTCATCGCTCCCATCTTCATCGCTTTCCTCATCGCTGCCCTTCTCGCCATGAATTTTGCGCCTCAGTCGCTCACCACGATCCAGCATCTCCGTGATATCCTTTCTCTGATCCTCGTCCAACTCGTGCCGTCCCTTCATCGCCTTTGCCCATTTTCCCGTATTCTTATGCCTCAGACTCGCCCGCTCCTTCGCCCGCTCTGCCTCCCGTTTCAGCCTCACTTCCTCCTCATCCTCGTCCACCTCCGCATCCACCTGCTCAGCCAGCCTCTCGCGTTCCTTCTTTTTGATCCGCCGGTACGTTTTACTCTTGATTTTCGCTACCCGCTTAGCCTTTATTTCGGCGCGGAACATTAGGTCGCGCATCTTGCGGACCTCAGCGCGCCGCGCCGCCACCTCCTCTACCGATAGGTGATTCATCTTCAGCTCCTCAATTTTTGTTATGTCCTCTTCGCGCATTTTCGCCCGTTTTAAGAGCTTGTCCACTGCGCTTTCGAGTTCAGTCGTAGCCTGTTAGAGATGATTTTAGTTTGGCAGTTGACCGGATGTATGTACGAGTGTTGTACCTTAAACTTGGCTATCAATTCCAAGTTTGACGTCCTTCCCTGAGGTTGTGCTTGTAGAGGAAACGACAAGTGCTCAGCCTGAGAAAGGTGCAATCTACATCACTGCTGACAGTTCTCGCTAACACGACAGACGTACCTCTTTGATTCGTTTCATCGCGTCCTTCCATTTCGCAACCTCTTCCTTCGTCTGTTCGTATGCCGCTTCTCTGTCCAGTCGCTCTTGCGTACGCTGTGGAAGCGGCGCAGATAGTGTAGCACCGCCAGACCGCGTCGAAGTGAGAGCTTTTGTAGATTTTTTGAGCGACAGTAGGTTGGACGTCTGCACGGCTAAAGGGGCGAGCAAGTCGTCCAGCTGTAGCCTAGCAGAACCTCCAGTGGACCTTAACATCAAAGAAGACTGTGAACAATGGGACAACATACCAGAGATGTGCGCAGCGAACTCATTTTCGGCACCTGCTTCAGTGCGCTCTAAGATAATTCGTGGTTTCTGGCGGGGAACACCTTCAGCGAGACCCGTATCATCTGCCTTTCGCTTTCTGCCCGTGTCCAGAGCAGAAACAAACTTCCCCAGCCCTTCCAACGCGTCGTGGTTGACCTCCTCCTCGTCAGCGGACAGCACAATGTCCTGCTCCTCGTTGAAGACCTCCACTGCCTCTGAGTCTTCATCCTCAGCAGAATCCTCAGTAGCGTCTTCACTGTCATTATCCGCTTCATTTTTGTGTGCAGAGTGCAGGGCTGTGGGTTCATCGTCTCCAAGGTCCGGCAAACCCTTGCCATCCAAGACATCTAAAATATCGATGAATTCGCTAGGGTCACCTTCCTCTTCCTCCTCCACACTCCCTTCTCCCTCACTTTTCTCGCCTCCCGAAATACCGCTGTCGTCCTCATTTAGATCCACATCAGTAAACCGGACTGACCGTGCCGCAGCCGTCCCTGCCATTTTCCTCGGCCTCACTTTCGACTTTACCTTTGATTTCCACTGAAACAGTCATTTCCAAAGCATAATGAGCGATCTCAAGTCTGAAGGACAGCGTTCTGCTTACATCTGACGCGAAAGAAAACCCGGCATACCGCTCCTCATCGCTCTCCTCGAATGCCACGTCCGAGTCCAGCTCCTCGTCGTCCTCAGGGTCAATTTTCTCATCGTCCTCATTCTCGCCGATGAGCCGCGCCCGCACCACGTTGCGATCTACATCCTCATCTGAATCGTGCCCGAGATCAGCAGCCTCCTCCCGGTCCAGGGCAAGCGCGATGCTCCCTCTCCGAGCTTTTTGTGATTGGTACTCATAGACATCGATGAGGCCAGCAACTGTCTTTGCCTTGCGAGCCTGCCGCTTTGCGAACCCAACAGCGTTCGATTTTCGAGCTGAGGGGACTAGTTTGCCTGGGCGAGTATTTCGTGTAGGCCGTGCCATTAGCTTGGAGTGAATATAGCAAGGGGATGAGACAGAAGAGGAACGAGGTGTGCTGTATTTCAATTGCAGGATTCATTCTTACAGCCACAGCACCGTGACGCGCCCGCTGAAGTCCTATAATAGTTCGTGAAATCACTACTAGTGCGCTACATACAACACGGTGAACTTTAGCCAGAATACACTAAATCACTCTCGCTCATCACGCCAATGCCACTATCAATGAAAGTAAACAAGGATGCGTGGATTGTATGGATGCGCGAATACAAGTGAGAAAATTGCACCACTCCCAATCCAAGTCAACTACTTCAGCTTCTTCTTGCTATCAACCCCCAATGACCATCAGTATCGCTGCAGAAGGAAGTGAGAAAAGGAGATACGAACGGGCGAAGCTGAGATGAGTGTCCACATGATCGCTTGCGGCAGTTCTTCGCGCGAAGAGAAAGGCGAGCATAGCATTTGCGGCAGATCATCCGGTCGCAGTTGTATTTTCCCGCAAGCACCTTGAGCGAGGGCTCGATGAGGCCACCACGAAGACTGCATGTCCCACGGCTCAGAACGATCGGAAGGAGACAGTATAAACACGCGCACCGGAGGACCAAATGGAGAGTGGACTCCTTTTGGATGTTGTAGTCGTTCAACGTCCGGCCATCCTCGAGCTGCTTACCAGCGAAGATGAGGCGCTGTTGGTCGGGGGGAATACTGGGGAACAGTTAAGTGACAGATCTGGTGCATGGAAGATGCAGGCGCACCCCTCCTTGTCTTGAATCTTTGCCTTGACATTGTCAATAGTGTCAGAAGACTCCACCTCAAGGGTGATTGTCTTCCCCGTGAGGGTCTTGACGAAAATCTGCATCTTTGGGGGTCGTTGTCGATGATGTAGACCGTCCTTCCCTCAATGGCTTCGTCGAGTCCCGGCGGAGTGCCAATCTAAACCTTGTTACTCGTCCTGTACAGTTATTCCACGTGGTCAATGCCAGGTCCCACGCCTCTCATTCTCCCTTGAACACGCAATGCTTCCTCTCTAACTTTCCGGTGAGTGCTATTGTGCGATGGTCTCATGCGCGGCGCCTTTCCTTGATGAAATACACCGTTATGCTCAGCTCACTTCGATGCCTTAGGCGGATGAGACGAATACGATTCTAGTACCTGATTTTTGGATGCCTGCACTTTGGACACGAATACGCCTACTAACGGTTTGCCGATCTCTTCATAGGGAGGCGATGTGGATGTTCTGCAGCCTGGGCAAGAATAACTGTAACCCGTTCTGTTGATAGACATTCTATATGGTGAGCCTCGGTTCTTGGTTTCGCTCTTCCAGGATGCACAATGATCTGCAAAAAAGTGCGATGTGCAACTTGCACAGTGGGTTCAATTCCTTTGGGAACCATTCAAGTCTCTGATATTCTTCTGATGTTGTTGGTTATGGACCCTGCTAATCAGTCTACTCTGCAGTGCATTGTGGAGGTTTGATAGCTGTAGACAGGTAGACAAAGTGGATGTATTTCTGTAAGGATTTAGGTCGTCCTAAAGAATCCTTGATCGAACTTGTGATTTAGGGAGAAATAAGGATCATATCATCATCCCGGAGTATGAAAAACCACGTGAGGTAAATTAATTATGCTCTAGACCTTATTAATATATCGTCCAAGTCCTGCCTTCAACATGGCTGATGGAATCCTCCGGCCATTGTTAGACTTGCCGCCAGAAGCACCTTCACTGGTCTTCACCTCCTTGTACTTCACGCCCATCACGACTTGTTATTTCGTCTTCCTCGTCGCCCCGCTTGTTTCATCACGCCTGCTTCATACCACACTTAACGAGCTTCACGACACGAATGGCCGACTTCAGCCTCGTAGACATCAAGGGTTGGGATTGTGACCTGCAATCAGTACCCTCCCTACCTCTTTTCTCAACACCTAGCCCGGTTCTTGATGTCTTACTCTAGGTATACAGCGCATACATGGGCTATTTCCAACTCCATGGTATCCCATGGTCGGTTTCAGTTGCACCCAATCATTTTATCAGACTAATCACTTCCTTTGACATATAGGTATGAACGCTCATGGAGTCACCTTTTTGCCACTTTCGAAGGGTTTCTGTCGTTCTCCTGGCCGGTCGTCGTCGTCACGGACATTGGTACTGGAAGAGCCCACATTGTTACACGCATCACGTCTGTCGGCGCCTTCTGCAAAATGATCAAGACTAGGTTATTGACTCCTTGGACTTAGGGCTTGCTGACACTGAACTCAGAGCTTCTTACCCTCAGATTCGGCGAAACATTACCCATGGTGGATAATGTACTGAAGATCGACGCATTCGAATCGGGTCACAGACATCTCCGCACTATCACTGATTATGCCACGTATAAGAAGCTCCACGCCACATTGCCTGCGGCCGTTTTGGCAGGCTTGAAGGCACGCATACGAAACGGCGAACCTAGAGCTATCCGGGACCTTTGGGACAAAAGGGACAAGACGTTCTTTGCCATCGACTTCGAGTGTTCTGAACGAAACGCGTCGACCGTTTTGGAATGGGGTTATGCCGCGGTGCGGTGCGGGCACCTCGATGCGTTAGTCCATAGCCTCTTAACCATCTCGTGAGTCATTCCTTTAACCTTCAATCTGACAGGCTTTCATCCTGGCCGCCAATACCGGAGGATAACTACCGGTCGGTTCTATATCCCTCCGATACGCTGAACCTGCACTGATACCCATATTCGGTTTAGGAAGGGCCACTACATCGTCAGTGAGTACACAGATAAGATCCGGAACCGGCACAATCCAACATACCCTTGGCAGGTAAGGCTCACTTTCTGAAACGATGAAGACAACCTCGTGTACTCACTGAATTTTGGGTTAGTACGCTGTGAGCTGGAAAGCAGCATGCTTTTAGACCTGGAAAGCTTAATTTGTTCCCCGTAGTTCGGCGAAAGCCAAGTCGTTCCGAAGGCCAAGCTGCCTCAGATCATACAAGCAGCAATCAGGTTAGCTCAGTGTTTTATGTGCCTTGCGGCAGGGCGCTGACCCTTTCCTCTTGTTCTATTTGCAGCAGTCTTGCCAGTCCGGATTCCGAAACCATCGCTAACAACCTCGTGATTGTGACTCACTCCTTATCAGAGGATCTTCGTCGAATCGAGGAGATGAAAATTAGTATGTGTCCACTAAATTACACATGTGACTAGGCTGAGGACTTTCGGCAGAGATCCCGCACAACGTTCTGTTACTAGACATACAGGCTTTTGAGAGGCGCCTCTTCAAGGCAGGCTTACGAGGCGCAATGTTGGACATGAAGTCTGGCAAGCCTCGACAAACCGGCTCTACGCTATCCCTCGGCAGCCTACTACATTCCATGGGCATCGTAGTCAACTATCCCCTTCACAATGCTGGAAACGACGCGTTTGCTTGTCTCTTGGCTTTCCAGAAACTTTTGGATCCGGAGAACACCAAGATTCCTTGTCCTAGGGTCATGAACAACGTTCTCCCTTTGAACAAGTCCATGAGTGTCAACCCAGCCATGTTCTCTCCTATGTTGACGTCCCCTCTAATCCCTTCTCCCGTATTAATGAGGTCACTTCCCTCTACGCCTAATCTACTTTCTTCCAATGATACCCAAATGAACCGGCACTCGTCCCGACCTCCTAATCTCTTGACTGGTGTAGATCCGAGGATCGTGGGCATGTTGAACGTCGACGAGCAAGGGCGCGTCAGGAGGAGCCCATCTACCCCGGACCTTCATGACTCCAAACTTATGAGTGCCACCATAGGGTGATAATTTGAACACACTTAGTAATGCTGTTTACAGTTTTACATCTTGGACTAATGCAGTCTCGGCAATCGTTTGTGCTATTGATCTGGATATCTTATTATGGTACATACACGGACCCTTGTTGCTCTCATCACTTTCTGTTTAACGGACTTGTCTTACGGACCAACACTTACATACCTAGAAATGCATGGGTATGTGTCACATTCACGTTTTTTGGTACCTCAGTACAAAAAGTACAAAACATCCTAAACCACGAGGTAATCGTCCGCCGTCACTTGGACATCTTCTGAGAAGACTACGTCCTCCTCCTCATGGTCTACACGACTGACTTTGCTTACCCCCACGCCGACGATGCTGCCACGACCTACGAAGTTGACCTTCAAGGGGAAGAATACGCCCACATCGTCACTGGCTACGGAAAACTCCATAGAACCCGATCGCTCCTCAGCATTAATCAGTGGAATGGACCAGTCTAGAGAGTGCAGTGAAGCATTCAATTGCCACTCGCCGCTTTGCGAGGATACGGTCGGGTAAGAGCCGGTTCTAAAACGAGGAACGAATCGTGCTTGAGACCAAGATAAGAGGCGAGGCGGGGCCACAGGACTTACGGCAGTGGGATAGAGATGGTAGCACCGTACAATGTGATGTTCTCGTTCTCGAGCTCGTACTCGATATTAACGTCGCATCTTCCATCGTTTGAGGGCGTGGGCCAGCAATTGACTAGCGCAATAAGCCGCATCAGCTGATTCTATTGAGTGCGCTGATAGTGGACTTACCCGACAGCGGCACATAACTCTCGTCCTTGCCGGCGTATCTCCACTTCAATACCGTCAGGGACTGGTTTACTGGGAAACCTCGTGCGGGGTCCTTTAGGGCAATTAATCGCTCCTTGTTGGCCGCAAACTTCCCAACGTTAGGGTGCTGTTTGAATTGCAGTTCCGACCCGAACTCGGAAGACACAGGCAGCAAGAAGACCTTGATGCGGGTAAAAGAAGGATTCGACACGTGAAGATTCATGTCGCCTTTGATTTCGAGAGATTCTAGACCGCCCTCACGAGACAGCGCCAAATTTATATGCTCTTTAGTCACAATGTGGACACTATTCTCTGTCAGCAAAAATCCCATTGAAAGAAGACAGTGCACGATGCAGACCTTTCTTGTATGACGGCTGGCAGATTTCCTCTTGAGTCCTTCGCTAACGTAGGTTCGGGCGTAGTACCCGCCGCTGGGGTGGTTGGGACCGACATGTCTTCTGACAGGAGCGCCTCCCCGCTTAGCGCATCCAGAAGCTCGGCTTGTTTCGTCTTTTTGCTGCCCAGTTTCATACCGCTGCCTTTAAAGGCAGGCGCGCGTACGGAAGAGGGTGCAGGTGACGCTATGCGAGTAGGCACAGCAGACGGCGAGTCAAACCGTTGGGGTACAGGAGAATAGCCTGTTGAGCCTCCCCCCGGATGACTACCACCTCCGCCACCTGCAGCTGCACGTTTCTGTTGCTCCCGGCGCTGCATCTCCAGTTGTTTAGCTCTGCGTTTGAGCTCTTCCTTAGCTTCAGCCTCTTTGTTCTGCATGAACGATCAGAGCGGATTCTGGCTAGCAAAGTGGCGGGAAAGACGTACCCGGGCGATGATCTCCTGGATTTTCTCCTCGTGACTCTCCATCTCCAGCACACTGCGAACCTGCATCAGGTTTACCTGCTCTCGATACCCCATGCTGACGATCTCGTCGAAGGCGCCCAGTAACTCGAATGAATTCTTCAGAATCTCCCTCTGTTCTGCGCTTCTGCACATATCGGACACAACACGGGCAAAGAGGTGCAACGTCTCTATGTCCTGCAAGATGTTTGACGCCTTGTTGGTGATGAGCACGATGTACAGGTCTTCTAGTGGCTGATAGACATATCGGACGTCCGGTGTCTCGACGGAGGTGTGCTGAGTATTGGTGGGGATCAGTTTGGGGAAGGATGCGAGGAGAGATTCAATCCGCGCCCTCGACATGTCACGGAACTGGCGCGATATAACAGCTATTATTTACAGAGGCGTATAAGACTTCACAGAATGACTCCAGCATTTAGACACGCACCTTTCCCTCCCTTCGTGCATATTGAGGCGGCAAGGACGACCTGATTGAGCAATTTTTAGTGTCGGCCGTCGGGTATATGAGCTTGCCCACCATGATGGAAACGTGTAGACACTACGATAGAACTGTGGTAACGGTCGGCGTCGCTGCTGCAAAGTGCTTATTCCCTTGCTACTGCTGCAAAGACGTGTCACGATCAGGACCGCTATGGCCGGCCCTATATCTGCACGTGACGTTCCCGCCGGGACGGCGCAACAGCCGAAATATTCAAACGACAATGTTGTGATACTGCAAGTGACAGTGCTTGAACAACTGAATCTCAGGAACCTATAGAACCCTAGCACACGATGCGTATCTCCGTCCTCTGCTGCCTGTTATCTTACGTGGCTCGGCGTACCAAGCTCTAGGATTGGTTGGGATAAGAACCCCCCTTTTTTGAGGTGGTGCCGGCTCCAAACGGCTTACAACGAAAAGCATCTACCCCATGCGTATATGCGCATCTTGTGCGGCTGCCCGCCCGTTGGTCTGTCCCTTCTGAAGAGGCCTTTTCCTTTGGACCCTGATGGTGCATCTCATTCACTCATTTGTCAGAGACTCTGAACAATGTTGAACGTTCAGGCGAGGTAGCAGCCCCGGAGACTAAAGTAGTACAAACACTTGTCAAGACGTGGGCCAGGTATACTGCTCTACTCATTTTCTGGGTCGGCAAATAGCGCTGCACTATACTCGACGTCACGCGGGAAGAACTAGTTTCGTCGACTGGCGTTCACGTATGGGATAATGGAAATCCATCGTCATCGTACAGTATGCCGCGCCTGTGCTAGCCTTCCGTGCGCAATCTCTGCCCACATCAAATGATGCCTTTACTCTCTAGGAAGTCCCGTCCAATTGATTTGCCTAATAATGAAGACTCCTCTGGCCAGAAGCTGCAGCCCAATGTGGGCTAGCACAAACGTTACGGTGCAAGATATATATTGGTGATTCTTGATCTTGAAGTTCCAGTGTGACACGGAGTATTAATCCACTGATGTGGGCGTAATGAGCTTTATAGTTGATCATGGTGTCTCATGTCGCAAAATGCCTGAATCGCCGGAGTCTATTACACTGCATCCTGTGTACCTTCCTTGAGATTGTCAGCACGTGCCAGAGAGTTTGTCCACCACAAGTTTTATTGGTCTTCTGGCTTCATGCTGACAGCCAACTTCGTGCGGCGAAAGCTTGTTTGGCATAGCACCGATACAGGCATAGACATAAGACATCCAATTTTGGTACAAGCAACCTGAAGGCCGCGCGCTGTTTCGGGCTATTGTCATGGTGTTGTTTGTTCCACTGGCGCTTCCCCCTGGCATCCGTTCATCTGTCAATCTGGGTCCATGCTACCCGTAGTACTAGTGGCTCACACGGTTTCTTTCGCTATGGTAAGACCACGCAATCTGCCAAGGCCCGTAAATCTGGTATATTACTTACCTTTCACTGCGGCATTGGGCACTGGATTTCATCATTCTTCTTATCAATATTACGCCTGTGTGTTGCTAATGGTAAACTTGTGCACATCTGTCGGCGCCACCCCTCACAACGAAACCTGGACACTAGAGCGTCAAGGCCTTTATCAAAAGGACGCTCGGACGACATCCTTGCAAAAACGGTAGACCGAGATCACAGCTCTGAATCCAGCGTCAGCACTTAATCGATCTGCTGTTTGTCGCAATATACCTCCACATGTTCTTCTAGCCCGCTGAGAGTTGCATTACATACTCAGAGAGATCACTTATATCTTCGAAATGAAGACGATCATAGCGCTCGAGCCTTAATAAAGGGCCTTTCCGTAGAGCGCTCAGCACAGTGCGTGCTAATCGCGGGAATATTGCAGGGATGGATGGTGCAGAACGACTGTCTTCTGCTGAGGTCAGCTACGGAGACTAAAGGGACAGACAGGAATGTCACTACTTAAACCTATACGGTCGTACGGCCAGCTATTGCGCAATTTCGATGCTATACTGTTGTTATTATTTTGTGAAAGAACCACAATATGAATTTCATAACACTGGTAACACAATATAACCCCGAAACTGTTGCCGCCCGGTCCTGGCTCCCAAATTCACGGCTGCCTTCCAAAAGCGTCCAAAGGAGGTCTTCCATAGTCGAGCTGTTTTGCGGAATTCAGGGAACGATAGCAAATTTGGAATAGACGCGAAACACACCACGCGAACAGGCTTGTTGTTGACAATCTTCTCAATCTTCTCCAAGATCTCAGGTGTCAACTTGGGGATGACGTCCAGCGCCTGCAGATTGTCCAGAACCTGCTCCGGATTCGTCGCACCAAGAATGACAGTGCTGGTGTTTGGATTCTTGGCAACCCAAGCCAACGCCAGATGGGACACCTTGCAATTGAGTTCTGTGATTGCGCTGATTCAGTGAAACGCTAGGTGAAACGAACTGATCCATGACAAACCATTCTCCGCGAGCTTCGTCAGCTCCTTCACTTGTTCGATCCGGCGTTTCCCGTCTTCGGACTGTAAGAACCTTATTTTGTGCTGCAAGTTCTCCTTGTTGGTGTCAAGTCGAGAACCGTCTGGCACTCCATCGTTATACTGATGATACAGCGTGAGATCGAAATAACATCAGAGAACGGGCACGCCTCACCTTCCCGGTCAGAATTCCTCCTCCCAAAGCCGACCAAACAGTGGTGCCATATCCGTGTTTCTTGTAGAGCGGGCTATTGATATTTATTATTCGACGTTCTGCTGACCGGCGCTTTTTTGACTTACTCGAATTCGCCTTCAGGACGCTCGCGTGAGAACAAGCTGAGGAGGGAACGTATAGATACGCCAACTGAGAACAATATTGATGGCTCACTTGTGTTGGCATTGATCAGCAATAGGGGCATGCAAGCTGTATTTTTCGGCAATACCTAGAAACCTGTTAATCAGAGACTTACAACTAGCAGCTGATAACTCACGGAATGCCTCCTCGATCTCAAAAGCGGACCACTCTGAGGTCGCCCAATAATATGCCTGGTGCAAAAGCTTAGAAGAGAATCTTGCATACTACTGGAGAACATACAAGGCCCTGCTCGATGACCCAATGGAATGCACGAACAGTTTCTTCCATGGGGACTGTGATTAATTTATATCATTGACTATGTCCTCGCAATCGGGAGACGCAGAAGTACCAGTCCGATCAGGGCGATGCGCAAAAATGACATCTACGTAGTCTAATTGGAGTCGCTTTAGAGACTCTTTTGTCCCCTCGATCATGCTTTACAATATCATTTCAAATATTGGAAAACCGCGTCTGATTTAACAAAATGACTCACTGCTTCCGGGAGAGACCCGAATCATTGGGCCCCTTCCGGGTTCCCCAGAATAATTTGGTTGTAACAATCAAGTCTGTGCGACGCAGGCCTAACTCCTTGATGACTCTCCCCCTGCACATGGTCAATCACGAGCAGGATGGATTAGTAGATTGAACATACAGTTCGAGTTCAGATCGACCTTCCGCATAAGCTTCCGCTTCATCAAACATATTGATGCCATTTTCCCAAGCGGTTTTGATTATTTGCTGTTATCAGAAGAAAGTTGTCAGCGATGAATTATGACAGATAAGATTGCTGTCAGTCTACCTTGACGGGATCGCCATTGACGGTCTTGCCGAAAGTCAGCCCTTGCCATTCGTAAGGATACTTACAGGTAAAACAATATAACTGCGGCGACGTACAACCACCAAGGGAAAACAGGGGCACCCGCAATCCACTGGCGCCCAGCGTCCGGAAGGGCATATTTTTCTGTTGGTATTCCAAATATTCGGACATGATGAACGAGTAGGGTTGGTTGTGGAAAGTGGGAGAGAACGGGAAGAAACCGAATGACTTGCTCGACGAGACGCGCTGTATTTAATAGTGAGGTTGGCAGGGGGGTTCCGGTTCCGTTCAGAAACCCCGCCTGCGAGTGGATACAAGCTCAACCGATGATAATGTTTCCTCGATTATGTCAAATCTAGCTTGCATGCGTTGGAGGATGACGAACTACATCCCTAATGACTTAAGCTGCGACTCTGACCCTTTGTCAGAAAACAGATACCCACTACTCTCCGTGGCTGACCTCAGCAGAAGCATACTGTGCTACTGTAGTGGCGTATCGTCGCATAGTACTTTTGAGACGCACTCAAAGGGTCACCATGAGACTCGGACACCTTGCACTTGTCTTCCTACCCGTCCTTGCCTCAGCAGCAGCAGAGGATCAGTTCGTGCTCCCCACAAATCAGGGCATGGCCGACTCCTTCGTAAACAAACCGACTCTCTTCGATCTCCTTACCATTCAGCCTGCCGCATCCATCTTCTTTTCCTACGCTCGAGAAACGAAAGTTAGCCAGCTATTTCAGGAAAAGGATGCCCGTAGCACATTGCTAGTACCGACAAACAAGGCCATAAAGGCTCTTGGTAGGAAGCCGTGAGTAACACTCGCCTGGGTTTGACTGGCATAACCTCATTCGTCCGCAAACCACGCTATTTGTGGTCAGACATGAGGATCCTACACCCCTCGGGGACGAGGTTGATATTTCAGAGGAGGAATTTGATTTGCGCTCTAAAGCTAACGTCGAGACATGGGTATCTCTCCACGTCATCCCCGTACGTCGAGTCTCAGCTTAGCTGTGGTACCAAACTCACGCAAGATCGTTACAGCAATCGCCCATCACACTCAAGAGCGCTACGTACCCTACCCTTTTGGAGGGTAGGTCTGTGACGTTCAAAGAGGTCAACCATAAGTCTGACGAACCGGACTGGACACGAGTTGTTCTCAATGACGACATCCATATACTACAAGCGCACGAGGTCTGTACTTGTCCCACTCGTCCATTATTCTTTGTGTGGCTCATTCTTGTCGCTAACCCCCAAATTATCCCATAGGCATCTAACGGGGTCTTTTATCTCATTGACGGTACGGTGAAGGACAATTAGTTTCCCATCTCATGACCTGTCTGTACTTTGACATGTGTTTACCCCATTGACGATAAGTTATGTATACGATGGGACAGAAGGATGGACATCGCTTATGCACTGTATTCAAAGAGTGCTATCGATGATGGAACCTGTGACTTGACCCAGCGCAGAGGATGCGGAATCGGAAGTGATGGGGATAGAGCGGTTCTCGCAAAACATGAGCCTAAATGACGTACCGAAATGAGAACATGTTGTGCAGTTATTCACCTTATCAGATACTAATTGGGAGCATCCCTGACGAAGACAACGATAACAAAATGATGCTTGAAAACAATTGATATAGTCTATGACGACGTGAGAGACGGGCGAACACAAGTCGGGTCTGAATACCGAAATGCGAAGGGTAACGTCAGAAAGGTACAGGGCCCGTCCCTGGTCACAGTGGCACAGCAAAAATCTATACGCTCATAATACGAACACCAGTGTAATCTGACGTGGTAATATTTTACTGTAAAGATCGGCGACTCCCCATAAACAACAAGATGGACTTAGGACGCACCAGAACACCTCAGGCAACACAAAATCCTGGTCAGGCCGGTCTATTCATGTCTCTTTCGAATTTGAGAGTAATCGCCGCCCTTCGAACATGCTTGATCAGTATCTACTAGATATCGTATCTAGAATCTAGCTCCTTCATAGACCTGTCTAGAATCTGCATGGCCAAACCCGTAAAATTTCTCAGCCACAGTTGGTATTCCTGGATTTGATGCGAGATGCGCATAGTATACATAGACCAGTTTTTTTAAATTGGCCACGTCAATCAAGACCCGGGTCTCGAGGTATGTGGCATCTCGTGGGTAAAAGAGAGTCCATTTGATTTACCCATGTCATATAATCTGTATCAGATGCCACTAGCAAGTGACTTGAAGGTGGACGTTTGTTCCTCGTGACAAGAGGATAAGACGTAATACATGACAAGAAAAAGAACGCGGTTCGCGTCTTGTCACGTGATGTTCGTGTCGCGGACTCTTCTGCCACGCTACCGTGGCATATGACCCACTGTTCATCTAGCTATCACCATCTACTGTAACCCACGCATTGCATTCATCTTCTGATCTGAGAAGAACATCTTTTCGCTCCCCACGTACGCAATATAATGGACAGGCCTGGTACCGGGCATTGCTCATCTCATCTCTTTCTTCATCCAGGTCGTGCAACTGAGTGACCACTACTCGAGGCGAGTGTATTGATCAACCATGCCAAGCAATAACTTGGAGTCCTCAGCCGATGCGGGGATCAGCATGCGTCATCTACCTGACGTGTCTGATGTCTCAATGACTTTTCAGATCCCAGCGGCCTCCGAGACGCGCCTGTTGGATGAGAACAGCCATTTTCTGGATGGTTTTGATGACAGCCTCGCTACGCCCATGCCATTCCGTACAAACAAGGAACCCCTCACGGTCACTCCGTATCGAAAGCTTGCCGCTGACTTGGAAGACGCTATCTCCTCGACGGTCGGACGTGCACCGCCGTCGGAACTATTGCCCAAAAAGACACTCGCCTCGCCGTCGCGTGTAGGTAATCGCGCCACCTCCACAATCGGCGAAGCACGTCCGAAAGAAGCGAGATCGAAGAAGGCTGACACGTGGAATCCCACACGTTACGGAGATCTGAAGACAGAAGTAGACGAACTCGTGCGCGACACAGGCCTCACTTCTCTCCGCCGGGTGTTTTCAACTCAGCGTAATACCAGAGAACTGAAAGCGGCTCGAGTAAGTTCCTATTTTGTGATATGTACTGTGAATAATGATATATCCGCAACAGACGCCCATACTACACCCAAAACATTACGAATCCAGCGAAACTGAATTGACCAATTCCGGAGAATCAGGAACTCCACTCGTAGAAGCAGGGATACCTGCGTCCGAACCGGCGGTACACGATACGAACATCGCACCCGATTCCAATGCGGAGAGGGTCAGCTATGGGAAAAGAGTCGTGGAAGGATCAGTGTATGTTACTCGCTTGATGTACCCCACAACTCTCATCGAAGGAAAGGTGTAGATTCCCAGCGCCGGAAGCAGTTTATGTCCAGCCCCCCACTTACCTGTCGTCTTCAAGTCCCTCTCACATGCCACTTAACGTTTCGCAAACCCGTGATCAGAGTCCACTTACGATTTCCCAGTTGTCTCCCCGCAAACCAGAATCGTGGAACAAAGGAATGGGGCCTTCGGATATTCCATCCATGTCCCCCATGCGCCCATCCAGGAAACGAAGCATGTCCCCTTTGAGATGCTCAGAACCAAGCACGCGAGAGGGAGATTTGGGGTCGAAAACTACAGGTCACGAACGCACGAAGCGTGTCAAGACCATTCGATCAAGTACGAGAAACCTTATCGGTGGCTCTTCCAAGCGGTCAGTCAAGGTTCTGCCGAGCCGGCAGACTTCTGTGCTCGGACGTTGGGGCATTTTATCCAAACGAAGCAAAGGTGCATCCTTTTCCTCCAATAAGCCAGGGCACCCTAGCAGTCACAGGCTGCAGGAGCGCCTCGGGAACGGCGACCAACGTGACCTGAGTGTCCCCTCTCACCACCGATCTGGCTCGTCATCTGACTCCGTATGTGTGCTTTTCATACGCAACGCCTGCGGTTGGATACACTTTGTGCTGATATACGACATCGTGTCCTTTGTTCTCAGACCATCTCACGACTAGCATCAAAAGCCACGAAACCGATCGAATTTAATTTCGAGACGGATACCCGCATGGAGAAGCGCAGGGACAAGTTGAGCGCGTCGTCGGGGCGTCAAATGTCACATCCGCTAGCACCGGTCCCAGACTTCAAGACGCTGCATGCAATGCAGGTGGAGCTGGCGTCGGCACGCAAAGCCCAGATTGTTCCAATCATCCCCGAGCCGCTAGAACTGCATACTGAAGCGAGATCCAGAGAGCGGGAGGGGTTCGAGAGGATGAGAAAGGCGAAGGAAGTGGAGATTGAGCGACAGAAAGAAGAGCTGCGGACGCTGAGGGAACTTGAAGAAGAGAAAGAGATCAAAGAGTTGAGAAGGAAGGCTGTGCCCAAAGCAAACGAGATCCCCGAGTGGTATGCGAACGCACCTAAGCGTGCCAAAGGGTCATGTAACACAATGGAGAGTACGTAGAAAGGAAGAGGTATATGTAACCTAGCTGTCATTTCGGGCCGCATCTTTTGTATGACGGCTTTCGGAACTGTATCAACAAAGGCGCAAGTTGTCAGGAGATCACAGTGGCTGATGTGCGCGGAGACTGCAGGATGTCATGCGGGAAGATCATGACATATCGTATGCTTGCTATAGGACGTGCATCGTATTGGTGCACACAGCTTATCACAATCGTATATTTGACGCTGTGACCTATGGTATGCCAAGCAAAGATTGGATTCTGTGACTCCAGGGCGACGACGCATCAGCCGGTCAGATGCCATTGCACACCTTGCGCAGCCCCGATTGATTATCAGACGAATGATGCTGGGAACAATTGAAAACACAAAGGCCGCGAACTGTGCTGCATCACCCTGTGTCAGACAAAGAATCAATGCGTCCGCGGAAACACATGCGTAGAGGCCGTGTTCATGAGACACGACCGGTTCGGCTGTGTTCATAGAAAAGAAAGCAACGACTGGAAGAAGGGATAATTGACGCGCGAGGAACACGGCGGTTGAGTGGCGGCGGTTGGAACATCGGCTAGGAGAAGATGATGGTGCATGTGTACATGGGAGCCAAGGAGACGGATTTGTCGATTTGGTGTTGGCGCCGGTGATCGTGGCGGCGCCAAGTCGTGGTAGATGCCACTTCGAGTTAGATGCAGAAAGCGGCCTCAGGGAGGGAACGAGGCAACCCCGCGTGATGTCATTCTTTTTTTTCCCTTTTCGAGACATGTCGCAAAGATGCAATCGGATCCCGACTACGTCCCTCCGACGCTTGCTTAAAAGCTCCCCCTCCTCCCCTCCCTGTTCCTCCATCTCCACCCGCCATCTTCACTACACTACAAATCTTCACTACAAATCTTCACTACAAATCTCCTCCACCAGATCTCTCAGACAATGTGCTGTTCATCATCCTCCGCTTTCTCGTGCAACCTCTCCTCACCCACCATGACCACCATCCCTGTTTCCTGTCGGTCTGCCGAGAATCAACCACAGCCTCAGCTCCACGCCAACATGCCACAGTGTTGCCATTGCGGATGGCGCGGATCCCACTCTCAGGACTGCCCCTTCCGTTAATGTCCGGATACCCGCTGCCTTCATTGTATGTCGATTTCCACCGTCGATCCTTGTGTCCGTCTTCTCACATCCGTCTACAGCTTCAGCTTCTCCGCATCGTCGTCTTTTTGCTGTTGTCACAACATGTACCACTACCCAACATATACCACACGCCGCCTTGGAGGGTCTGGGCGTTAGTAGCCGAGGAGGTGTAATCCGGAGCCGCCGGCGAGATTGGACATTGTAGGGAGGATTATCAGATTGGTTGATCGGCCCCACTTTATCTGTGTACTTGTATCACTACGGCTGTCGCAACAGCACCACACTAATATGTATCTTCTTCCCGCGCAAACCCATCGTATTTGTCAATAAGACGGTCGCGGAAGTCTGTCTGTTGCTAACAACATGACTTCAAACGTTCGAACGGTCAGTCATCCGAATAACACAAGGTACGTGGTTTTGGTCGCGTATGACACTTCGTAGTACAGTAATTGACCGGTTCTCGGGACGACCAAATATTGTCTTGAGACGTGAGTGCCTGATGGGGTGCAAGGCAGAGATAGTTACAGTATATGGTCTGTAAAGGAGACTATTGCGATATAAGTTACTATGCTCTTGCGCGCTAGTAAGACATGACGTGACCGCGCTTAACTGATAAGATTATCATGGTTATTATTAATGACCACGCCTGATCGCTGTGCCTCCAAACACAACAAAGAAGGCATCAGAGGTGGTTATCACAATATAACTTACATGTGCACTCATCTGGGATACTGTCCTCATTTCTCAACAGCGACTGACTTCTTAAATCCCCACCATGTATTAGATAAGACTTACATGTTCCAGGCAACATGTGGCAAGTAGGCAGTGTAGTATTTTTGGAAATTCCAAAGTCAAAATATAAACGACGAGAGAAAAGGGTCGCCGACGCGCGGTCCGAAGAATGGCGTTGTTCCGAAGACTGCTCAAATTACTATTAGTGTAACATCCAGAGAGGTACTGGAAAACATCACAACTCCAGCATTCTCGCACTGAACTGTCTGCATACTCGTCAAGAGTCACATAAGGTGACCTCGACAGGAAAATCTGTATTTCTCGTTGTGGGGATATTTCGACTACCGACTAGTTCCCGTTATCGATCGGACGCCAAAAAGGTAACAAACGTCGCTCAGGGCTATCTTAACGCATATCATGGATATCATTTACTCCGTTCCCCAGATCTGGCACCAGTACTCGGGTATCAAACAGCCGAGCGCCTGCCAGTTGCCTGCCCCGCAACTACGCAAATGATCGCCGAGATAACTACCTACCCTGTGACAAAGCAACTTGACGACGTGGTTGTTGGATGCAGACGGTCCGCGGAGATCGGGGGAATTGCACACCCCGAGGACGCATGGAATCGGATCCAGTACAGAAGACCGGAGAGTCAAGGGATCCTGACCAGCAGAAAACTAATTTAATGTGGAGTAAAGTTATGATTTCGGATCCCTGCATCCGAGTCTTACTAGGCGCCGGTCCTGAAACTCCCCATCGATTGCTATAGCAAAGACATGATGTTTTTGGTGCCGCGTCATGCTCTCACGATCCCGTAGGCTTCTGAATATCATGAAGTGTGTACCTCTCTGAGGTCATGAACAATTGTCGGCTAGAGAGATACGTATCTCGTCAGACCCGTGATGTAGGGCTTGGCGGGGCGTGCCAGCTCTGAGCGCGGCCCCCCAGAGCAGAGGACTACTAGTAGTCCCGGGTGCGATGACAGCGGCAGGAAGACGACATGTCATCAAGTTTAGAAAGGGTTGCCAACAGGCTGTTGTCATAAACCCTGACGCCGCAGTGACACGACATACGCTGAGCTCCTGAGCAAATTGGCTAGATCTCGCAAACTCTAATGTGTTTCCGCGGGGAAGGCAATCGAACCTCGGTCATCGTGTTCAGAGGACAGGTTAAATCATATGTTAAGTCGTGGTCCATGGATCGCCATCCATAGTCACCCCATAGATCCCGTCGCCGAAGCGGCTTTGCCGAGCCGACCGAGTGCTGACCATCGCGACCGCCCCAGCGCCTCCCACAGTACCGAACGGAACCGACACATAGAACGGCTGGATCTCGGTTGTCAGTGCAACGTGATATATATGTACAGATTATCAACCTTCATTCCATATACAAATGGTCCATGACGCAACAGTAAGAAAAAAAAAAGGATGAAACACTGTCTGCCTTGCACGTACCTGGTACTGAGTAAGGCGTAGCGATTTCTGAGCGTCAAGGAAAAGGCGTCCAGACCACTCTAGGACGGATTTTTAGCCGAGTTTCACGCACTTAGGTCATGAAGAGGTCGAGGCAGATTCGAAAACTCAACCGTGGACGGCGCTATCGCGGATGTTGGCCAGGTGCGTTCGAGGCATCAGCACGGTGTGCCCGAAGTCAGGGCGACCTCAAAAGGTCACGATGAACTAGAGCAGGTTATTCACTTCTGCTTCCTTGGTGGGGCTGTGGAGTAAAGTTTCTCACAAGGGAGAGCAATTGCCCAAAGTTATTGAACACAGAACACGATGGAGAATGAGAAAACATACAGCAGGCAATAAACACAATACAGTAGTCGAGTCTAGACCTGGGGTTAGTAAATCATCCATGTATAGCGGAGACAGAGTTGAGTAGGCGAAGTGCCTATCCCTGTCCTGCTGTCCAGAAAATTGGTCATGGCATTTGAAAATAAGTGAATTGAGCATTTCGAAACCCCCGGTAGGGTTGTCACCACACGGAATGACGGATAAGCTTTGTTCACCTGCTTAGAAAGTGCTCTCATACGTACGCAAAGATTACATAATCAGTCGGGATGGATGGCCTTGCGTCAGGTCTAGCCTCGTCTCCCGCTTTATGGACGCACCGTCTTCCACTGAATCTCCCTCGCGCGATAGCTCTTCTATCCCTTTCGCTCCTACTGAGAATAAGCTATTCAAGAAATGGCACCGCGAGTTCTCGCTTCTTACAGGGGTTGGCATCACTGCTGAGCAACGGGTGTATGAGATCGGGCGTCGGAACTGTGAAAAGTGGAAGAAGGAGTTGCTCAACTATAGTCAGTATTCGTGCGTTGGCGTTCCCCTCTGCCTTGTCACCCTTTACCTCCTAATTTCATATTTCGCTGACAACAAGAGTCTGACGACGAATAGGCCCAGCTGTCGTATTCATGATGAAGCACCTGGAGCTTGCTGGAGCCAACGTTCGACCTGAGCACCTTCCGTGTATTCCATGTGATCGCACACGTTCCGGAGGGTTCTCACCAGAGCTGGGAGCCGTTGTCCTTTGTCAGGGCAACTTCCTCAATAAGAAGCACTTGGAACAGACCATGGTGCATGAACTCATTCACATGTTTGATCATGCAAAGTTTAAGGTTAACTGGAATGACCTTCGGCATCATGCATGCAGCGAGGTTGGTGTTTTCACTACGATTGATTCCTCATGCTGAGAACACATTTATGTGATGAAGATCCGCGCCAACAGTCTGAGCGGCGATTGTAAGTGGACAAGAGAAGTCCAAAGAGGCTACATAGCGTTCTCGAAACAGCACCAGGTTGGTCTAGAATTCAACGATTTATCGTCATCTTCGAAGACCGATTATCTGGCAGGCATGTGTCCGTCGTCGGGCAATACTGTCCGTCTCCGCAAACCCGGCATGTCCTGACAAGGCAACTGCGGAGCGCGCGGTTAATGAGGTCTGGGATAGCTGTTTCAGTGATACGCGGCCATTTGACGAGGTATGCGCGCATGGAATGCCGAATTCATCGATCGTAGCTGACTACGTTTCTCAGATCTACTGACTTAATGTTGACCAGGGGTTGTTGCGAGTGGCTGACAAACGATTGCTGACAGAATTGTCTAATTATGACCAGACCGATATGCATAATCATATACGCTAGAGCGGTCAACTACAAAACCAGACAACCATGTTGAGGGTGAATGGGGGTTGCCATTTCAGTTTGAAATATGACCCCCAGTCAAAATCGTATCGGAGAAATTTGATTCACAACGATTGTGACTGATTCCTAGTGAGTTCCAAGACAGTTTGGTGAAGTGATGGATTGATTGGGTAAGAAACACTGGCAATTACAATTGCCAGCATTTGGAAAATGAGACCTTTTTTGAATACCCTGGAATGAAACCAAATGTCACCCAACTCTATCAAACTCTTCCTTTGCATACAGGATCTAATGGAACTGAATGGCAGTCGAATGGCAGTAAATCGTATTCTAACTGCTTCGAATAATCCATAGTAATGGTAGTAATTCCAAAAACCCAATAACCTCAGTCTACTCCCATTACCTGGCCATAGTAGTCTTCCCGTTGTTATCATTCTTGGCAACATTAAATGTAAATGCATTATTAGTAGAAATGTACTGAAGTACGGCCTACCTGTTTATGATAGTGTCGACAACATACCAGACTGTCTTGTGCTCTGCCGCAGACCACACAGAGTGTTCTTTTAGATAATCAGACTTGAAAGTATGCTACAAGGTATTATCTTCAAACCGCAGGTCAGAGAACATGCTATAAGCTCAGGCACCGGTACTTAGCTTGCCGTTTGGCAGGTCATCTTGGTGTGGAGCCTTATGACGGATATACTGCTAGCATTTGCCGTAGATGTAAGTACAATGTGCCGAACTCGGATTATGGGCAATGTCATTGGTGGTAGCTACCCCAACAAGCTTGGTCTGTGTGACGATAGTAATTGGATGGATGGAAAAGTAAGGCCAACGATATCACTTACAGCGGGTCAATGGCCTGTGCGCCGATATCGCGAGCATTGTGCACCACTCCGATTGGGGCTATACCTGTCGTATTGTGACGGCGTGCGCGGGGCGTTGTCCGTGTGCGAGCACAGTATCTCTTCCGTCATCCTGCTTGGTGCTTATCTGCTGACCTATGCAATATGTTATCCATCGTCACTCCTGTAGTCTGGTCCATTGGCAAGTGCGTCGGACCGTTAATCGTCAGCATAATTTACACCATTGCAATCATCTGCCCACCTACATCGTCGTCGTTAGTCCGAGTCATCCACGGCCACAGTTGTCTACAGTTGCCATCCGCTGCCGCGGATGCCCACCTGCCTATATAGTCATCGTCGACATTGCTGTCGTTGTCTACTACTCTTATCATCCGCAATCGTGATCATCCTGCACCATTAACCGTGGTGTCACTGGTGTGCTATCGCTGTCGTGCGCCGCTGCATGCTGCCACAACCAGAAGGAGAGGGAATAAACGTGCGTGTAGATGGTAGCAACTTAGTTCAAGGAACTCGCGCGCAGCGAAGTTCGAAGATTGTGGAGGACCCCGAAGTTGTGCAGCGGCAGCAGCGGCACCAAAGGAAATTTCGACTTCGAGATTCTGGACGCACACTGCTCGCCTCGCTTCGAGTTCGTTCTTCTCTCCCTCCTCCCCCTCCCCCTCCCCCTCCGCACAGTCCCTTTTCTTGTCCAACAGATGAGAGACAGTGTCAGGTATTACTGTACAACTGTACAGTAATACTACAGTACTAGTAAAGTATGTACAACTCCTCTTTTTTTTTTGGTGTGTGGTTTATGTCTTTTCAGCCTCCTCGCCGTCACTATCCCTTTCGCCTTGTGCCTGACCCTCAACACCCCCAGCTATTCTATTTCAGGTGGAACAATTGTTGTTACGTGGACATCTGCTGCTGCTGGAGATCACTCTACGTTCACCCTTGAGCTTGTCAATTCCAAGTTTGATAATACCTCTGACATCGCCGACAATGTCGCTATAACATTAGGCCGCATTACTTTGACTTTGCCTACCGTCAAGTCCGGGTGAGTTACCCCATGTCCACACATGAGGAGCTTCTTTTGACGCGTATAAAGCGACAGTTACGTACTCCAAGCCGTGAACCCTGCGTTGGTGTGATTATCCTGTTTTTGAATCCTTGTGACTGAACTATCTGCACATCCAGGACCCAGCAGGTCTATGCCACATCTGGTCAATTTTCAATAACCCAGGCTAATTGATTTACACTAGGTTAATTAACATGAGTATACCAACGTTTATATGCGTTCATCTTAAGAGGGGCAAAACACAGTGTTGATTAAGAGTTGTATCTCAGCGAAAAAAAGAGATGAGAAGATGTTATATCTCGTATATAAAATCAACTTTCGAGATCCGTTTCATGGCGGTATACAGGGTGAGAGCAGGCCCGGAAAAGCGGCGGCGGCCAACGCACACACAGAACACACGAGAGGTGTACGAACGTGCGCGTTCCGGGTCCCCTGTGTGCGCGCTGGCTGCTGTAGTGGGGGTCGATGGACGAGATAGGTGGTGTGATCGCCACCGAGGGCGAGGGCTGAGCTGGCGCCGATCAACAAGTGATGGCTGAAGCACCCCCAGAGGGCGCAAAACAAGTAAAGGGTGTGCTCGTTTTGCATGTATGGGGCGCACATTAACTGCTACCAATGCTGTAGGTGGGTGCTGGCTCCCGTGGCCGGACAGTACAAACGGCGGGGCGCGCATGCGGAGAAAATTGATCCTTCTCACCTTTTCTCTGGAACATTCCTACCAAAACGGACATCAGGGTTGTAGATATACAGTATCTCAAGAGTTCCATGCATCGGTTAGGAGCCATCCTGTATGCACAAACGTTTTTTTTTTCTTTTCTTTTTTGGTGGAGCATATAGCACGCAACAGTTGACAGGAGTCACCCTCACGTACCTAGCTAAAGGGAAGAGAAGGAGAGTTACACCCCTCTTTCGTGACTCACTGAGCTCGCCACCCTGGAGAAATGCATTTACGCATGTGGCTCGAGGCACACAGTGTAGGGCTCGAGGTGGCCGATAGATCGTTCTATCGATTCCCGTCCGGGTGGACGGGGTACCCCCATACCCATTAAAACCCCAGTTTTTCTAATCTAGTTGGTCGGAAGGAAAGCCTCGTCATGGGGGTGCCTACCCAGGTTGCGGTCGCAGGGCCTTACACCCATAGCGGCACCTATCAGTTAATAGACAGTCGAACTTTAGTCTGAGACCAACGGCGTGCAGCCAGCAGCGAGTGAGCTCTGAGGCAGCGTGTAGGGCCGAAACATCACCATCCAACTCTATGCACCATTCGCAACGTATTTTCCAAATGAGGTACAGGCATTCGGAAACCAGGATGGTAAAGAGGCGACTCGCTCCAGGCAGGGGGCTTGTCTTTAGAGTCCCGGAAATCAGCAATTCCACAGCCGATGACAGACCCTAGGGATAAGGTGGGCCCACGAGAGCTTATTCAAGCTCCAAAGCTGTTCAGCAAGGTTCTATATCGTTGCCTGACCAGAGGCTACGCAGGCAGTGACGATATGCCCCAGCGTCTCCGGGACTCCGCGGAGGGGACAGAGTTCACGGTGGCCTAAGTCTGGGATGTGTTTTCAGTATGGGCCACAGCGGAGGGTGCCATACATACAATGCCACAGGAAAGCTCTGATGGTGTGGGAGAGTGTCTTGTTGCATAGGGATTTCCAGATTCTAGAGGATGTGGATGTCACCTATCCACATGCCAATACCAAGCTTGGTCACAGTGATTGTCCTGCATGGATGTTATGGTTAATTTACAGTAATCCTTTTTTATTTCCAACCCCCCTAATTTACTACTAGTGTAAAAACCTGTTGTGTTGCAACATGGAGTAATAGGACATCATCTGTGAAAGTATACATAGGTTGTTGCAACAGAAAATAAAAGGAAACAGTGCTCTACCCATTTACAGACCAAGGGGTATCCAGAGAATAAGAGATATACATATGCTGTTCCAATAGGGAATAAAAGGAATCTGTCTACATGCTAAGAGTGGCCTATTGGACAGTCTTAGGGAAGGTCTGTAATGATACCCCTGGTAACAAGGTAGTGAATACATGCTTGATAGGCATAATAGATGTTCTGGATGATGATGAAGATTGGGATTAATGAGATAGTGATGAAGATAATTCCACCAATGACTATACAGGGATCCAGATTGATGAGTGTAAGATGTCTTAGTGACACTTAGAGTGACTTAGAGTTCTTAGACTTAGTTTGAGAAGTAAAGCAAGTTTGCAATGAGCTTCAGGTCAAGTGCAGTGAAGGAGAATCCCTAGATTGTGAAGTTGACAAGACTGGGGTTTAAGACTGCCAGTTTGTCAACTATTTATATGAACCTGGAGATCTAACTATAGTAAAGTTGCACAGTAATGCGCAGTAAGTTGTGTCCATAGTGTAAGTAGTGTGGTCCAGCCACAGGCATGAAATGAACAAGAGATAAACAAAAGTAAATAAAGACAAGAAAGAGGAGTCCTTGCTAATTGTATAATAATAGTCCTTAGCAAGTAAATGTTATAATAAATAAAAGAAAGATAAAAGAAAAGATAAGTCTAATATAGTACTTGGAGCTAAGCTCACACTTAAGTATGTAAATACTTAAGTACTATAAAAGAGAAATAAAAGGGAGTGTCCTTACTAAGTAAAGTGGAGCTAAGCTCACACTTGTAGTAATAATACTACACTTTACTAGTAAGTAAGATAAAAGAAAAGAAAGAAAAAAGAAAAAGACAACCATTATGAGGTGCCAAAGCAAGTGCCTCATAACACATGGGATGAGGAAGTAACATCAAACAAAGCCATAATCACAGAATGGGAAGAAGCCAATGACTCCATGGTCACCTACATCACCCTTTATGCTGGTAATGTCATTGCACACATACTCAATATTCAAACTATGATGGCATTTGACATGTGGAAGAAACTCTTAATAGAATATGGCACCAAGGGCACCATCTCAACCTTTGTCAGTGTGTGCAACCTCTTTTGATTCACCTTCAAAATGGACAAGCCTCTAGGAACTAAAATAGAGCAACTTGAAAACACTCATGTGGAACTTGAAGCCTTGGGTATCCCCATCAAAGACCAGTTGTTTGCACTCTTATTGCTCTTTGGTCTACCAGAATCATGGGACAATGTAGTGTCATCCATTCTCTCATCTCAGTCTACTTCACTTATCTATCCCTCAATGATTTGAGCTTGCATCCTAGATGAAGAAGCACATCAGCACAGCAACTCCTCCCTCTTGGCCCTTTGTGTGCAAATGCAAACACACAAATCCATGTGTGAACAATGTGTGCACAGGATATGGGAGACTGTTGCAATAATGACGTATAGCATTGTCAATAGGTAAGAGAAACACATTGCTCTTAAGGCTACTGGCAGTGTCATGCTGCAGTAAAGAGAGGTAGATGTTGCAATTGCAGTAGGCAATGCAATGTGGTTCAAATGTGTCAGACAGGAGAGTAAGACGTCTAAGTGACCTGCAGTAAAGAGAGGTAGATGTTGCAATTGCAGTAGGCAATGCAACATGGTTCAAATGCACTGCAGGGTAGAGGTAAGAAGATGTGGTAGAGATAAGATGGGAGGTACTCACTCAGACAGGAGAGTAAGACGTCTGAGTGAGTTTGTATTGTGGGGTGTCCATCTTATGTATCATAGTGTAGTAAGGTTATAGTGGAGACTGTAAGTGGAGAGTACAATAACTACTATAGTAGGAGCGGTGTGTGTTGTTCGGAGTTGTGTGTGGAGTGAGTGATCCAAGGAGAACGTAGTCCGAGGGAGATGTGTGGAGAAGTGTTGTATGTATGCGTGTGGAGAAGTGTTGTACATATGCATGTGGAGAAGTGTTGTATGTATGCGTGTAGTAAGGGAAACCGAACGATGATGTATAGTACGCACAGTGATTTGTTAACAAACAAGGCAGATTCAAATGCACACATTATGGTGGAACTTCACACAGCATTGACAATTGCTGGAAGCTTCATCTTGAACTCAAATGAAAGAAGGGAGGAGCTGGAGGAGGAGGACATAAAGTCACTGCAGCTGTTGAGTCTACTTCATTGACCTCATCCATCATATCTCCTGCCACCACTGCCACTGTAAACACCCTGCAGGCATCATCATCTACCTCTGAATTGATCTCCAAGTCTTGCTGGTATCTTGCACATGATTCCTGTTGGATGTTAGATTCTGGGTGCTCTGACCATGTTTTGCCCTTTCAAGTTGACTTTGACACACTTGAAATGCTTGAACATCCTGGAAAAATTACTCTAGGCAATGATGTGCAAATGCTGTATACCAGCATTGGAACAATCATTGGCACTGTCTGTGTTGATGGTCAGTCTTCTGAAATCACACTCAAGTGCATTTTATATGCCCTGCAGGCTGTGGGATGATTCATATCAATCAGTTGCCTTGGTTCTCTTGGATTTCACGCCTCCTTTGATGCCACTAGTTGTCATATCTACCATTCTGGTTGTCTCCAAGCCACTGGCTTCCTTTGCACAGGGACCTACTGGCTTGACCTCAACATCTCTACCACCATTGCCACCACATCAACTGCACCACATGTCATGGTTGATATCTGGCATGCACAATTCAGTCATCCAACTAAGTTGTTGCATCATCACCTCATGCCCACATCAGTCAAAGGATACTCCATGGACTACAACCCCTCTGAAGCCCTGTGCCAAGCCTGTGTGCAAGGTCACATGATCTGCACCCCCTTTCAGGTATCCAAGCACCATGCTAGTGCCATGCTAGAGCTTGTTGATTTGGATGTCATTGGTCCATTTGCAGTTCAATCATTGCAAGGTCACTCCTTTTTTGTTACTTTTATAGATGACTTCTCAGGCCTGGGCATCATTTATTGCCTTTCATGCAAAGACCAGGTCCTCAATGCATTTAACACATTCATTGCTTGGGTGCAAACTCAGACTACTCACCACCTCAAGTGCCTCTGAATCAATTGCAGTGGTGAGTTTGTGAATGATGCCCTATCACAGAAACTTACTGCCCTGGGCATAGTCCACCAATGAACTGCACCATATTCTCCACAGCAGAATGGGTGCATGGAACAGTGGAATTGCACCCTCCTTGACTGAGTACACACCATGCTCCATGGCACCTGTCTCTCTTCAGGCTATTGGGAACTTGCATTGGATGCTGCAATTCACCTCTACAATTGCACCCCATCTTGATGACTGGGGTGGCACACCCACTCTTCTCTCTGGTCAGGCTCTGGGCCACCTTATTTTTTGTACTTTAGGGTCTTCAGGTGCCTGGCCTATGTGCACACTCCTGAAGAATGGCACATGAAACTTGATGCACACATGTGAGGACTCCTCTTTGTGGGGTATGAGCTGGCCTTGAAGGCCTGGCACTTCTGGGACAAGCAGGCACATTGACTTGTTAGTCATGACACAGTTTTCAATGAGTCCCTTTTTCCATCTTGTCCCACTTCCACTCCTGTCACTCCTGCTCCTCCACTGAAGCTGTTCCCTGACATGGCACCAGAACATCTCAATTCCTTGGATGAGGGGGACCAGAATGAAGCCCTACTCAAACCAGACTCCTCATCATCCTCATCACCCTTGTCACCCTCTCAATCATCTTTGCCAATTCCTGCTGCACTGGCACCTATGCCTGTAACTCTGCCCTCTGCACCAGTGCCCAGACACACTCACACCCATGCAACATGTGTCACACATCTTCCCCAACCAACTATGGTTCCTCCTCTTGTTTTCAGAGCCCCAGTACAAATGAGTTGAGGATCAGCAGATCACCCTCTGGAAGCTGACCCAATCATGCCAGAGCCACTGCAAAGGTCTGAGCATATAACTTGGCAACCCATGCATTTTGAAAACAGCACATATGGTGCACAGCCCTTCACAGTGGTTGAAGATTCAGATTCAGATTCAGATGACTTTGCAACACCTCTTCCAGCTCCCAATCTCTCAACTCTGCTCACACAGGTGATTTTGCATGACCCTTTCACCCTGTGTGAGGCTCTCTCAACAGCAGATGCACAACATTGGCATGAAGCCTGCATATACAAACTCACAGCAATGGCTGGCATGCATATGTGGGAACTTGCTGACCTCCCTCCTGGATGCAAAGCTATATGAAACAAATGGGTCTTCAAAAAGAAGGCTGATGGTCACTATCACACATGACTCATCACAAAAGGGTTCACACAAGTTCAGGGAGTAGATTACACTGAAGTTTTCTCACCCATTGCTCATTTTGAATCTCTCAGGTTCATATTTGCCCTGGCTGCCCACTTCAACTGGCACATCCATGCCATGGACATCAAGTCCATGTTCCTCAATGGAGATCTAGATGAAGAGCTTTACATGCTCCAACCTGAAGGTTTTGAGGACCCAGCCAATATCAACAAAGTCTGCTGCCTACTAAAGTCAATCTATGGCCTAAAATAGGCCTCATGGCAATGGAATGTGAAATTGCACAAAATCCTACTTGATGAAGGCCTTGTCTACCTGCATGTCGATGCTGGCATTTATGCTTTTCACATCCTGGGCAACTCCTCTCATCCAGAAATGGTCATAGTTGTGTATGTCAATGATATAACTATCTTTGGACATGATTTACAGCACATTCTCCATCTGAAACAAGCTCTTGCCAGGGCCTTCAACATGCATGACCTTGGTGAGGCCCAAAGCTACCTTGGACTCCACATCTCACGTGACTGTGTTGCACACACCCTCGACCTAGATGAAATGGTGTATCTCAACAATGTCTTGGCACGTTTTCACATGACTGACTGCAACCCTGTCACAACACCCCTGCTGCCATCTCTTCATCTCATCA
>QLPN01000521.1:0-22265 GCA_003314395.1 Albatrellus ellisii
AGTAAAACTACACAAAAATGTAGTACAAGTACAGTGCACAAGTGCAAAAACCATAGGGAGCATGCATACACATTTTTTGGCAATAACTAATGTCATACAAGGGCCTTGGCAGTGATGGGCATGCCATAGCACTGCTCGAGGGTAGTGACAGCATGGATGTTGGCCTGGAAGAGGCACACACTGGGACTTGTGTGTTGGAGATCAGGCATGGCACAGTCCGTGTGAGCTTATGTGATCTTGCAGTGCAGATGCAGGGTCTAGGCACATAAAAATTGGTTACTTTGTTTTGTACACCTTCACACAATTGCCCTACCTTTTACCCCCCACCCCCCTAGGACAAACATGCCATTTTGCAAGTGTTTGACCATTTATTTCAATATTGTGTGATGTACATAGCACCACAGCAAAGAATTCTGCAAGGGCCAACATTTATTGAGCCATAATTCTGGGTCTCAGCAAAACAATCTAGAGCACCAATTTCAAGTTCACAGAATCTGGAGGGGGGGTACCCCCTACCCAATTTAAAGTTTAGAGACACCCTCTGGACTCTAAACTGGATTACATAAGCCTCAGCTATCATCAGCTTCTTGGCCATTTAGCTATGCGCTCTTATGCCCCCACACCCATGCCTTCAGCCACATCCTTGCACCCCTGTGCCATCACACCTGCAGTAGTAACACTGTAAATCTTAGATAGGATAATACATAAGATTAATAAAAATACTACATTACAAACATGAAAGAGAGAGTTTTCACTTGTCTTCAGGACATTTAAATGTTTTTCTGTTCTGTGATAGTACAGTATATATATATATATTTCACAAGCTACTGTGCTTCTGCCCATTGTGTACTGCTAATGCCACAACCAGTTGGAGAGGATGAGGGCAAGGATGAGGGCAAGGGCAAGGGTGCGAGAGGAAGGGAACAGCTGCACAGCTAAGGGCGCGATGGTGCACTTTTGCTTTCAGTGCAGAGCAAGATGCTGCCATCGCTCCACTGGCAGCCTGTGCATGCGCACCATATAGGCATGGCAGCTGCATCTGCCACACCCTCATGTGCTAACTCCAACATGTCGCCTCCTGGCTGAACAGCAACAACCGTTTAACTCTTTGTTTCACATTTTATCCACAGTGATATGATACCTAGATACATGGTCTTTTCTTTGAGGTTCCCCAAAAAGCATTCCCTCAAATTTATCCTATACCTGCTCCTGTTCTCCATCCTTCCATATAGCAATAAATGTCTTTCTGATTTGGCTAATACCTACCTATTGAGCATGTAAATTACTGAGCCATATTCAAATCTCCAGCAGGTCTGAGCATCTTGCATTTGTCAAAGTGTATACAACAGAATTTTGAGGGTATGTGACAAATAGTGTGAGACAGTGGTAGGAATGAGAGCAAAGATTTATTGGAGTGAGATCTCATGCATGGTTGAGTTCAGATAGTGAAGTATGAGGCCTAGTGCACCTGCCACATCAAGTGAGCATCATATGAGACATGGGTGACCTGATTGGGAGACATCAGAGCGAGGGATAGATAGTGAATGCCAAGTGGCTGAGAATCCACAGTCAAGGATAAATGAAGGTTTCAACATCAATACCCATTGTGGTAATGAAGGCCCATTTTCTCTTGCTGGCACACAAATGCTGCTATGTTGAACAACTCCTCTTCATCATTGGCTAGAGACTGCAGCAAGAAATGGCTGTCATCATCATAGTGTATTATTTCAAATGGGGCAGTCTAATGATCTACAATTCTATTGATATGTCTTATATAATTTAGAGGGGCACTCTACAATTTATAAGTTCATGAGTGGGACTCGAAAATTTAGATCTAGAGTCCATCTAGCACTTCTAGATGCTCATGGGAAGTTGCCCAGTCTTCTTCTCCCTTGGTATATGACCTGTGCTCAACATCTTTTGCCAGAGACATTTGGCCAGGCCCCATATTGTCTTTCTTAGAGTAACAAAGGCACCCAAGAGGCCATTCCAGATCACGTGTGACAAATTAGGCTGTGCAAAAGTGTGCAGGAGTGTGCAGGAACAGACCAGGTGCTTCTCGAGCTCCCAAACTCCCGGGCGTGCAGAGCACCGCCAATTTCAAGTTCCATGATGGCCTACCCATCTGGTACTAGAGGTACGAAGTCAAGGAACAACAGGGGAAATGACAGTGGCAACGATGTGTGGACGTCACGACAGCAGCACATGGACGTACTGTACCTCTGATGACTCGGATCATCTGAGTTGATGCTAGACTAATACCGCCCTGGATTGTTTTTTGCATAGCTTATTCAGATGATGAGTGTCGATCTGGTATTAGAGACCCGATTTAACGTTTTAGCCTAGAAGTTCGTGAGTTCAATATTACAAACCCCAGATATTGGGTAAGATTGGTCTCAGAAAGCAATACAGTCTAAACCACATGGATGCCTTGGAGACTCCTGGATGTCAGGCAGTTATGGTACATCACACGCCGTACCTAGCCGTCAATCAAGTTCTAGTCTGTATGAGGGACATGAATCGTTATCCATGAGTTGCCAAACGTATCTGAGACATTATTTCCTGCTTTGATTGGTTAGAAAGCAGAAAGGCAGTAACCGTCAACAAAACTGAACAAACCCTATGGTGGTCAGTAATGAATGGCAGTTATACTCGCTATAGGACTTAGAATATGAGGACACGCGCTGTCTACGATAACCATAATTGGTAACGAGAAGCCGCGTGTTGGTTGAAAGATAATCTCCATTTTTTTAGACTTGCGAGTACCCTCTTCTTGCGGTCTTCACAATTTAATCATGGGCAAGTCCCAGAAGAAACGGGCTATGCGTCGCCACAATCCTATGCGCGTTCCGGACTCCCATCTACCAAAGGGCCTCGCATCCGCGTCCTCGTCCTCATCAAAAAATGATGCGATATTACCTATTATTAAAAAGGTATTCACATTCTTCGGTTAATCGCTCGCTAACAGATTGATGGCGGCGTCGAACTTCCTAGATGGAGAGCCCTGACCCTCTGGAGCGCAAGTGGGCGTGTGTTGCTGTGTCAAGTTTGATCTACAATGACCCATCTACACGGAGGTTGCTGCAGGGGAAGAACGTCGTAGGTGCGCTCATCAATCGCCTCACCGATGGCGAGGAGGAGGTCGTTGTCGAGGCCGCCGGAGCTTTACGGTATGCTGGAATCTTGCCGAATAGTTGCATCGCCTTGTTCATGTGGTCCGGACTAGAAATCTATGTATCGACGGAGGCTATGACATCTGCGCTGAAATGTACAACAAGAATATCATCGCGCCCCTTCAGACATTTATCCCGAAGGTATGAGCCGGAGCCATGCACTTCACTACACATCTGACGCTTGCTGCAGATCTCCACCACCCTATCCCAATTACTAGAGTCTCCCAAGACGGCGCCGGAGAACGCTCAAAAAGTAGCCTACGAATTTGCCGATAATGTCATCACTATCTTATGGTGCCTCTCGTGAGTAGTTGCTCACCCTTGTCGTGCTGGAGTAACTCATAAGACCAGTGAATCATCCAATAAGGCGTTGACGGCCGTCAACCAATTATCACTTGTACCTTTCCTCATGTCTTTCCTCGTGTCTCGTGGCGGTCTTCCTTTGAGTACAGTCCATTCAGCAGGTGCGCCACTCTGACACCGATCACCGTGCCTCAAACTCATTGCGTGCTCCGCAGCGCAATGCCTGTACGTCCTCACAGACGACAATGACGCCGCTACCGGGGAAGTTAGGGCAAACTCAATCTATACTTCTTGTCTTCTTGACATTGCCAGATCTCAGGGGACCTTGGACCCAAAAGGGAAACATCCAGCGTCAGAAGAGCGGCTTATTGCATTCCGTGTTCTGGCGTGTGGTATGTCCGACAGCATGGGGTTTGACGATAGTAAACACAGCATCTTACAAATCTTTATAAAGGGATCCTACGTAATATATCGCCATTACCTCCGCCATCTGCCGTGGCCCTCCTGGATCTCGACCAGGACGTATTGTTACCCATATTGACACCAGTCATATCTTCAGTATCTCTGTTAGAGGCCTCGAATACTGTCCAGAACCTCCTTCGGAGGCAGGTATGAAACCCATGCTGTCACTTGTCACAAGACCGGTGACCTACGTTCTTTTATCAGGAGGAGGAGGGATTCCCCGGAATAGGTTCAAACAGTAATAATCATGCGCTAAAAGCGGACCACAAATCACCTTATGAGATTGGGTTAGAGCAAGTAGAGACTCGGCTCAGGTCTGTACAGCTGGCACTGGAAGTTCTCACTAGCGTCTGCGCAACTTTACCAGACCCTGACTTCGGGCTTGATAACAACGTTGACGAGGTAGACGGTAGGTCCCCAACAGCGTCGTGTTTCGTCACCAGATTCACAAGCTGTCATAGTCGATGACGATGTAATGGAGGGCAACGAAGACCAAATGGTCGTGGGCGATGCAGTGCCTCCCGCTGCTAATGAAGCGACGACTCCCAGCTCGTCCTTCTTGCCAAGTCTTATGCAGCCACTTCTGTCTCTCATTCAGCCAACCCTGCTCTCCTTCTCCCCTCCCAATGCTCCCTCCCTGCATCCTCCGACTACATCGGCCCTCAGCGCAATACACATCACCGCACTCGGGTGTCTCAACAACGCCTTCCTTTCAATCGCTGCAAGCCCGAATCCCCTAGCAGCCGCGGACGTAGAGGCGGGGCGGCTCATTTGGGACGAAGTATGGCGCGCGCTCGGCGCGACGGGGACGGAGGGCGGCCTTGGGCAGGAGCGAAGGAAAGAGGTGTGGGAGGCCGCCGTTGGCGTTTTATGGGGTGTCGGGCTGACCTGGCCGGGCAAAATCGTGCGTCTGCAGGCTCGTGAAGGTGTCCCAGGGCTGACGCTGCCGCCGACGCGTAGATCCCCAACGAGGAGCAAATTAACGTCCTGATTCAACTCTGCGACTCCTCTGCTAGCGATGCGGTGTGCGTCAAGTGCATAGGCACCCTCGAAAGCCTGGCGCAATTCCAGGACTCGATTGAGGCAAACCGAGTACGCACATATTTTTCCCCCATGCACCGATCGTCGCACGCTGACGAACGTCGTGAAAGGTTATATCCACATATTTCCTCTCCCGGCTCCCGAGCGCGACTTCGCCGTCCCCTGCAAGAACGGAGCCCCTCATCCAAGTGGTCTCTGCGCTCGTCGATATATTTTCTGACGAGAACCGGCCATACGATGTGAACTTTCGGCAGGGGAAGTACGTCGAAGCTCTCACAGATGCAGTGGAGGGGGTGCGGAAGGCTGTGAAGGGTATCGACAAAAAGAAAGAGGGTGGGCGTGAGCTCCGCAGGCGCGGCGAGGAGGTGCGGGACAATTTGGTTGCATTTGTAAAATACAGGCGGCAGCTCGGGTTTTAAAGGCGAATAGTGAAATTGCACGGTATCGCACCAACGGGACTACGATACCCTTGCATGCAGTGGACACTGCACGCCGCGTAGGCTGGTACCTCACCGAGCCTCCACGTTGAGATTTCCGGTATTCTTTAAGATCTCAGAGTTGAAATGCGTGGGAGGCCTCAGGCCTGCATGCACACCAAACGATTGCCTGATAAGCAGGGTCTCTCTTTCAATACACTCCTCCTCTTTTTTGTGTGCTTCCCTTGTGTATACCGCACTAGTATGTCCCAACCCTATATGCAGCTCTGCCCCACCAGTAATGATACTTCATTTCGCGTCTTCTATAAAAATCTACTCACAACCTTTGTTTTCTGACATTGACCTCATGCAGTGCAATAAGGGGAACACTTGCTCCCCAGTCCATGCACTTTTTTATAACCGAGGCATCGAGGCAAGCGGCGATCTCCAGACCTTCACACAGAAACCGAGCGGACTACAACGCAACTTACGTGACATCACCAGTCGACTTCAACTCTGTCGCGCCTGGTCAACCCACCTGATAGTGAAAGCAGCGCGCTTTCTCGGTGGCAATCCCAAGCAGCTGTAGGCTCGACTCCCGACGCGTCTGGTCATATACTGTCAGAAACCGAGATTGCATACCGATATTTCACTTTATTCTATTCAGTTCTCGATTGTTCCGCTCCACTTGCTTGCTGCAGTGGAGCTACTAAAGGGGCTGTAACCCCCCTTATGTAACCCTTTGGACTACTCATCACATACATCCAACACCTGTCTGATCCAGTCCCCCCCTACATATGTCACTACCTACCTATGTCAGACCCTCACATTTATCACATGCTTTTGAGACTCATCACAAGTTCATACCCCCTGCTGCCCACCTCATGCATTCCAGCCATCATCGAACAGTATATAAGACCAACCCTACAACCCTAGACCCCAGTCTCCTCTTAGTCCTGGTTTTCTTCTCTCCTGTTCTCCTTTCTCGATATCTCTTTGACTGCTGTCCTTTGTTGCTGCTATACAGACTGTTGTCCTGTTTAGTCACCTTTGCCTGATCTTGCTGACTTCCTCTTTGAGTGTTCTGTGCACAAGTGCACTTCCACCTTTTTTTTAAACATTGACTTTTGGCCTGTCAAACTGCAGCTACATTCTTGTTATGTTTCTCCACCATGGGTACCCACCTCTGACATGCACACATCACCTCCGACACTGTTATCTTATCAGATCAAGTTGCCACTGGCCAACATACATCACCTTCCCATGTCCACATACCACCAGCATCTCCTACCACTACCTCTCCATCATCTTCATCATCCTCAATCTCTCTGGCACCTTCATCTCTTCCACTGTCTTGCTACATCTCCAACTCCAACACAGAATCTGAACATACTCCAATGCCACCAAGAACAGAAATGGCTTGGTTCAAGCAACTGTTGCTCTCTAAACCTCCCATCCTCTCACCAGGACAAATCTTGCCTGAAACCTTATGTCTCTGGATTTGAGGCTGCCATGCATACTTCAACTTCAAGGCTGTTGATGAGGCAGACAGAGTCCATATGGTGTCATTCAGTTTTCAAGACCCTCATATTACAGACTGGCTCATCACTAACAGCATCATCCTTGAGCTACTTACATTAGAAGCATTTGTAGCCAAACTGTGTGAGTGTTGGCTCAAGCCAGACTGGCAACTGTGCCTCATGGATCAACTACTCACTACCAAACAGAATGAAACCCCTTTCTGGGAGTGACAAGTTGCACTTAGTAGGATCAACTCCCTTCTTTGCAATACTTGCTCTCATCTTGATGATACAGCCTTCCACCAACAGCTCATGGCTGTTACGAGGCACTTGCTTTGGCACCTCGTAACGGACAGCATTTTCTTTTTTCTTTTTCTTTCATCTTACTTACTATAGTAAAGTGTAGTATTATTACTACAAGTGTGAGCTTAGCTCCACTTTACTTAGTAAGGACTTATCTTTTTTCTTTTCTCTTTTATAGTACTTAAGTATCTACATACTTAAGTATCTACATACTTAAGTGTGAGCATAGCTCCAGGTACTATATTAGACTTATCTCTTCCTTTTTATCTTTCTTTATTTATTACAATATTTACTTGCTAAGGACTATTATTATACAATTAGCAAGGACTTCCTTCTCTCGCTCCTATTTACCCTTATTTATCTCATGTTCATTTCGCGCTTGTGGCTGAGCCACTTATATCACATGGACATATATCTACTGTGCTTTACTGCGCATTATCGTTTATTTACTGCGCATTACTGCGCAACTCTACTATACTTAGATCTTTAGTTTTGTATAAATAGTTGACAAACTGGCGGTCTTAAACCCCAGTCTTGTCAACTTCGCAATCTAGGGATTCTCCTTATACTGCGCTTGATCTAAGCTCGTTAAATCACTCGTGTCACTCTCTCAGAACTAAGTCTAAGAACTCTAAAGTTACTAGGACATCTTACACTAAAGTTAAACTGGATCCTCGTATCGTTATCGGTGGAATCATCCTCGTAACTATATCGTTAATCCCACTCTTCATTGTCATTCGGAACCTCTATTACGTTCATCAAGCCAATATCCAACCTCTGGTTACCAGGAGTAACATTTTAGACCTTCCCTAAGACCGTCCAATAGGCCGCTCTTAGCAATGGCCAACCTTAACACCACCATTGCCACTGACATTGAACATGAGGATTTCGATGATGACCTTCCACTTCAAACTTGGCTGAAGAAGATCCACTGTGTCAACATGCGTTGTCTGTGCAACAACAAAAAACACACTGAAGAGTTAAAACAACTTCTCACAGTTTCATGTACCAAAGCATTTCCAAATCAATGCACACAATCCATGCCTGCCTCCATGGCTGCCCTGACCACACCTGCCCCACCATGCCACACAATCCCAAAACTCACAACACATGAGTGCAAACTGCTCACCAAGTATAAGGGATGTTTCAAGTGTCACACGTTTCATGCCAGTCACCACTCGACAGCCTGCCCCAACAACTACCCCTCAGTTGATCATTACAAACCTCTCACTGAAGCAATGGCTCTTTTGGCTGTGTGTGTGCTGCCTTGCACCCTTGTTGCTGTTATCCTCCCTAATGTCTCTGATGTCACCAGTGGCATCATCAACCTGGGATCTGATGACTCTGATGAGAGTGAACATGCATACATCCCATGCCCACATTTTCCTCTACCCCTTTTTTGCACAGATGCTCTCTTGTGGCACTGCCACCTTGATGGCCCCACTGCCTCCTGCCAAACAATGATGCTAATTGATGATGGATCACAGTATGTCTTGATCAGGGACTCTCTAGTGTCCAACACTGGCCTCTGATGCCACTGACTTCCTCAGCCAGTTGTGCTCAGTTCTGCATTTGCCCCTGCCAATTCTCTATCTTCTGTTCCTCACACATCTGCCACACCACCTGTCTGTGCCACCCACTGGGTGAAGCTCTCTTTGTCCTCTCTTGATTTTTCATACAAGTCTCTTGTTGTCCACACACTTGTTGCACCTGATACTTTGTGTATGCCTGTAGTCCTTGGAGGACCCTTTCTCTCTCACAATCAAATTGTCATGGATCATGACCATCACACTTGCATCCCTAAACACACTAACTTAACCCTCCTACCAGTGACCCAAGACCCACACATAAACCTTTCATTGACCATCATCCTCAAGTTCTTGCTGAACTAGAGGACCACTTGATAACACATTGTGCACATATTGAATGCACATCTGAACCTCTCCACACTGATCTCTCTGCAGCTGTACAGTCCTGCATTTCCTCCCTCAGCAGTATTGAATCCATGGCTACCCATGCAGAACATCTCACCAAACTTGATTGGGGAATGAAAGCTAAATTTGCTGATTGTTTTCCTTCTGACCTCCCACATGTTGCTGACCTGCTGACTGACATTTTCCACAGGATTACTCTCAAAGATGCCAATAAGATGATCAAGACTCCTGCCCTAGGAAATACCACAATGCTGAGTGCACTTTAATTGATCGGCACCTCACTGCTGGCCACATATGCCCCTCCTCCAGTGCACACTGCTTGCCCACTTTCATCATCCCCAAAGCAGACCCTACCACCCTACCTCAATGGGTCAATGACTACCACCAACTCAATGCCAATACCATACCCAACAACTTCCCTCTTCTGTGTATCAACTGTTATGAGGCACTTGCTTTGGCACCTCATAATGATTTTCTTTTTCTTTTTCTTTTATTCTTTTCTTATATTTTACTTACTATAAGCATAGTATTAACTACAGCAGTGAGCTTAGCTCTTACTTATAGTAAGGACTCATTTCTTTTCTCTTTATAGTACTTAAGTATTTACATACTTAAGCGTGAGCTTAGCTCCAAGTACTATAAAGACTTATCTTTTCCTTTTCCCTTTTTTTATCTTCATTTATTTATTATAACATTTACTTGCTAAGGACTATTACTATACAATTAGCAAGGACTCACCTTTCTTGCCTTTCTGTTTATCTTTGTTTATCTCTCATTCATTTTGCACTTGTGGCTGAGCCACTTACTATAATCATGGACACATCTTAGGTCATGTGACTTCATTGATTGCTGTGCAATCATCATTGATCCATGAACCTTATTTATTTGTACTATCTTTAGGACTCTGATTTTGTATAAGTAGTTGAAAGACTGGTGGTCTTAAACCCCAGTCTTGTCAACTTCACAATCTAGGGATTCACCTATACTGCACTTGACTTAAAGCTTGCTACTTTCTCACTTCATTCCTAAGAACTAAGTCTAAGATCTCTAAGTCACTCTAAGTGTTGCTAAGATATCCTAAACTCATCACACTGGATCCTCATTTAGTCATTGGTGGTATCATCCTCATCACTATCTGGTTGATCCCTCTCTTCATCATTATCAGGAATGGTTACTATGCCTATCAAGCATGTATCAATTACCTTGTTACCAGGGGTATTGTTATAGCAGACCTTCCCTAAGATTGTCCAATAGGCCACTCTCAGCGCTTTGACAAGACTCTGAACTCCTCCTAACAACCAACCACACTTCTAGGAAGTGTGCACCCTCACTATGGCTTCCATATCATCTAATCTCCCTGGAGATTACCACAACCAACTTCTTCCTGCCAATGCTATCACATTAGATGTAACTGATTGCTTGTGGCCCAATTACCTCCAATATGACAGCAACAACAAACTCTTTTACATCAATAATCAACTCATTTACTTCACTTGCACAAATCAGGAACCCCAAGTTGTATTCTCTAATGGACTACCGATCACAACCAAGAACCCTCTTCTATCAGTAAATATCCATCAAGAAATCTTGCTAGATACTGAAGTTTGCCATCAACATAGACAACTTCTTGAAAACCACATCCCTGTTCCCTTTGGAGAATACTCCAACACTGAAAATGAATATACCTTCTATGACAAACACAACCAGTGGATATGCAAAGCATTTGATGACCCAACTGAGAATAAAGTTATTGTTTGCTGGGACACCACAAACCCCAAAGACTATGATTACATCAAAGTATATCCTGAATGAGTATCTTCATTACCCATGATCCCAGAATACCGACAGAATCTTATACCAAGATCACAATCAGGATCTCACACAGGAACTCACTCAGAACCCCCAAGACCACAAATGCCCATCAACATTTTGGAAGAACTTCCTCAAGTGGAAACCTTCTTTACTCCTAAAGCAACAACTTCAGGAGATGAAACCATTACCTTGTCCACCCCTTCTATTCAATCAAGAATCACCCCTGGAACTATGAGTTCAAACCCAATCAATTTGATGCCAACAACAAATCACCTGAACCTGAAGAGAACTCAATCAACTATACCAAGAATGGCTAACCCATCATCCACTTCCTCTAAGGAACCCCAACTCAATAAGCCATCAAGTTTTCTGGAACCAAATCCACCACCAAAGACTTTATCTGAAAGGTTAAACTCCATTTCTTTACAAAGAATGTCAAAGACAACATGGACAAAATTGCCTTTGCACTATCCTTTTGCAAAGAAGGAACAGTTGCCAGAACATGGGCTGGACAAATCATTGATAAGCTCACCACATCTGCTTCAACACTCACCTGGAAACAATTTGAGGACCAATTTGGTGAAAAGTTCTACCCAAGCAATGAAGGGGAACTATCATGCAACAACCTGGATAGGTTAGTCCAGGGAAGAGGCACTGCTTCAGAATATGTCACCATATTCAATTCCATTGCTGACACCACAGGTTATAATGGCATAACCAACATCAAGAAATTTAAGAACAGTCTCAGGAAAGACATCAGGGATACCATCATGACAACTAGGGACAAGTTACCAGCTACCTTACAAGAATGGCAAAACCTTGCCATAAGGTTAGACCAGAACCAATCCAACAATGACTTCCAGAACAGTATTTGATCTGGACAAGGTGGACGATTCCTTTACCCCAATGATTTACTCAAAGGGGATAATGACTCTCACCTATGGAAATTAAACCCATGCACTATTCATGCAATAGAGGACTTCTCTCCCATGTGCCAGGTTTACCAGAAATGGAAGATTATCAGACAAAGAACATGACAAAAGCAAAAGGAAATGAGAAGGAGCTTGTTTCAGATGTGGTATCAAAGGACATTTTGGCAGGGAATGTAAGGTCAAACATGACCAGAATTATGGAACACCCAAGCCTGCTTACACAATAAGGGGAACTCAAGGAAACAATGATGAAGAAGACCCCATGATCACCATTTCACGTGCCCTCATGTAACTATCCAACAAGGATAAAGTGGAAATGCAAGATCTTTTCAAGATTACCCAGAATTTTCAAGATCTCCTAAGTCAGCAATGGACAAAGGAGTAACTGATTCTTAATTGGACATTGTGAGCAGGAACTTGAATTTGGACAATGAACTGTATATATTGTTCTTGAAATACAATGGTTCTCCATCCATTCACATTCCAATCAAAATCTCCATAAAGAATCAGAAAGTTGCCACCAAAGCTCTAATCGATAGTGGAGCAACCAGAATCTTAATCCACCAGGATTTCATATGATCACACTGGCTACCAACCCAATGACTTGAACAACATATACCAGTAAAAAACATTGATGGAACAAAAAACATTGGTGGTGATATCACACACACTTGTCATATCACCCTTGAAATCAAGAAAATAAATGCCAAACCACATATAGAAACCAATAAGTTCTATATTACCGACTTAGGAAAAGAAGATGTCATCTTAGGAACTGACTGGTTATGACAACACAATCCAAATATAGATTGGACCAAGGATATGGTATCCTTCTCATGCTGTCCATCAGAATGTCAACAACCCATAACAACAATCAACACACCATTCTCAGAAGAAGACGAACCCCTTAACCAAATCAAAGACCAATGGACAATTGATGGGTTAAACCTTTTCTGTACTACCCTGTCTATGCAAATAGCCATGAACATTCAATGTGATGGGAAAGGTATGGATCTAGTCCTGCTCCATTACCATGACCTAGGAAATGTCTTCAATGAAGAAGCTTCTACCCAATTACCAAAACACCACTCATGGGATCATGCAATAGATCTGAAACCTGGAATGGAACCATATGCTGGAAAAGCATATCCCATCAATAACAAACAACAAGAGGTGCTTCACATGTTCATCTCAGAAAATAGCAAAAAGGGATACATTCATCCATCTAACTCTCCCTGGGCAGCCCCTTTCTTCTTTGTGGGAAAAAAAGATGGAAAGTTATGCCCATGCCAAGATTATCAGAGATTAAACAAAAGAACTATCACCAACAAATATCCCTTACCACTTATTCCTGAACTTATTGATAAACTCAAAGGAGCTACCATCTTTACCAAACTCGATCTCCAGTGGGGATACAATAATGTATGAATCAAAGAAGGTGATGAACACAATGTTGATGATTATGTGCTGACTAATGTTCTCCTTCCTCTTTTGGTGATCTACTGTACACACACACATCTTCACACACATATGTACACAGTTCGACTATCCATAGTTCTCTGGTCTGTGCACTACTCCTATCACTATAAATAGGTAGTAGTTCTGCTCCTGTGCATGACCTGTGCTCTTCACACAAGGCCACCTTCATTGCTGATGGAAAATTATGGGAACCAACAGTCATGTTCTTTGGACTTCAGAACTCCCCAGCTACATTCCAATCTATGATGAATGCACTCTTCGATGATCTTATCACTGCAGGACATGTTGTCATCTATATGGACAATATCCTTATTTTTTTGAATGATCTATCAGAACACCAGAAATTAGTTCACCAAGTCCTTCAGCATCTTATTGATGAGGATCTATTTCTGGAACTGGAAAAATGCTTCTTCAAGAAAGGATCCATCAAATATCTTGGCATGATCATTTCCCATGACCAAGTCCATATGGATCCTGCTAAACTATCCACAATTGCCAAATGGCCTATCCCAAAGAAGGTCAAAGACATACAGTCATTTTTGGGATTTGGAAACTTCTATCGATGTTTCATCAAAGATTTCACTAAAATGACCAAATCTCTCATGGAGTTGACATGTAAAGACCAACCTTGGGAATGGATTGATGCTCAACAATCTGCTTTTGACCAGCTGAAACATGCCTTTACCACAACTCCAATCCTTCTAATACCAGACTTTGATGCCCCATTTAAGCTCAAAACAGACACCTCAGACTTTGACTATGGTGCAATATTATCCCAACAAGGCCCAGATTCCCACTGGCACCCAGTTGCCTACCTGTCAAAACAGATGACTCCTCCAGAATGAAATTATGTCATTTATGACAAAGAACTCCTTGCCATCATTCATGCCCTGGAAACCTGGCATCATTACCTTGAAGGAAGCCCTCACCCCATTGATATTTAGTCTGATCACAAGAACCTTGAATATTTCTCCATGGCTAAACAGTTGAACCACTGACAAGCCTGATGGAGTTTATTCCTTTCTCACTTTAACTTTTTGATTTCCCACTGTCCTGGCACCCTCAATAAAGCCAATCATCTGACCAGGAGGCCAGACCATGAGGAGGGGGTAATTTCAAATAATTCCAACATTATGGTGCTAGATCCAAAAGTATTTTGCATTAACACCACAGGAAGACACCTGACACCCACCCAATCAAAAACCATCAGACAACAAATTATTGAATAACTCAAACTTGACACAGCTTCCCAAGAAACATTCCAGAAAATCAAGAACCTTGGACCACAAAAATTAACCCAAGACATCCAAGAATGGAATTATGAAGATGAACTCCTTCTTTTCCATGGAAAAATCTACATTCCAGACAATAAAGAACTCCAAAAAGAAGTTGTATGTATTCACCATGACTCAGCACCAGCCAGACACCCAGGATGATGGAAAACTTACGAACTCATCCAACAAGACTATTGGTGGCCAGGAATATCTTTATTCATCAAAGCATACATAGAAGGATGTGTCACATGCCAATCAACCAAGAATAACACACATCCCACTAAAGCACTGCTCATCCCCACTGAAACTCCCAATGAACCTTGGCAACACATCACCACTGATTTTGTAACAGATCTTCCAGAAGTTAACAGATATGACTCTATCAATGTTATTGTTGACAAATTCATAAAGGCCATTATCATTACACCATGCAAAAAGACTATCACCACCTCCAAAACTGCACAACTATTCTTAGATCATGCGTGGAAACATTTCAGCCTTCCAGATAAAATCATTTCTGATTGAGGACCCCAATTCACTTCTAAAGTCACACAAGAAATCTGGAAAGCATTAGGAATAACCTCAGCAATGTCTACCACTTATCACCCACAATCAGATGGAGAAACAGAATGTGTTAACCAAGAAATAGAACAATATCTCCAAGCCCTCAGAGATCAATCACCAACAAACTGGCTCAAATTACTTCCTTTTGCTGAGTTCTCCCACAATAACCACGTACATTCTACAACACAAAAATCACCATTTGAAATCCTTATGGGATACAAACCCCAATTCACTGTCAAACTAATCACCACATTGGCACCAGAAGCAACAAACTGAATCCAGCACATACAGAACATACAAGAAGAAGTAACAGCCTGTCAGAAACCCACTGATCAAATAACAAAAAAATTCATGTGATAAACACAGAACTATGTTTGTCACATATAAAGAAGGTGACCAAGTATGGTTAGATGGGAAGAACCTTAAACTCTGATACCCAAAAATAAAACTAGCCCCAAAATGGTTTGGACTATTCCCCATCAAAGAAGTCCTTGGACCTGTCACCTACTGGCTCAAATTACCACCAAAATGGAAGATTCACCCTGTGTTTCATCTTTTGCTTCTCACACCATTCAAGGAAACACCTGAACATGGCCCCAACTACATGAAACCACCACCAGAGATAGTTAAGGGTGAAATGGAGTTTGAAGTGGAAACGATCATCAGCTCTAGAGTGCAGAACAATGGATGGCTCCAATATCATGTCAAATGGAAAGGATATCCCAAATCAGACAACATGTGGGAACCACAGGGAAATCTGAGGAACATACAACAGGAAATAGACAACTTCCACAAATGAAGGCCAAGCACACTGAGACCACTGTGCAGTGTTGAAAATGTGCAGCCGCACGCACACGTACATTCCATTTGGCTTCCCAATTCCACACTTCTCACACACACTTCACTTACCACACCCCTTGGACTTCTTACAAAACCGAACACCTCTCACTCCACCTACATCTCTGGGACAACACGCATCCCTCCCACTTTAAGTAGTTGTTGTTCTCTACATATACACTCTGCTTCAACTCTACCTCCACTACACTATATAAAATGGACATATCACAATACACCTCCTCAGACATCTTACCATGAGTCTGAGTGAGTACTTATCCACTTACATCTTATCTTCCTCCTCATCATCTCTCCCTGCAGCCCTCTTACTGTGCTTGGCACCTGCTGTGTCCAATGCTACACTTACTGCTGCAGGTTCGTATCTATGCTTAGACGTCTTACCATGAGTCTGACCCTCTTACCGTGCTTGGCACCTGCTGTGTCCAATGCTACACTTACTGCTGCAGCCACTATCTCAATGTTGCTCAATGTCATTTCTATTGCCTCGGTTCTCTTAGCCTGCCCAAGCCTGCGCTCATAGGTTATGGGCCCTGCCCAGCACATGGCAGGCTCAATCAAACCCATCCACCTCCTCATCCTCACCATATTCATCTTCATACAAACCACCAATGCCGTATCCCTACCAAAAACCAACATACCAACACTAGATGGCGCCGCCAACTATAAAACCTGGTCCACACTTGTCAAAAACACCCTCCTCATTACAGGAGTCTGGAAAGCAGTCGTTACTGAAAAACCAACTCCTAAGTATCAGAAGGTGACAGAAACAGAGACACTGCCAAGTGGAGAAGTACACTCTCAGACACATGAAGATAAGGAGGATATAATCAACAAAGAAGAAAGGGAAAAATGGGACGACAACAACAACAACCTAGCCACAGTGTTTATTGGTCTCTATGTCAGTCCCCTTTGCCTCCACCTCATCTCTGACCAGAACACTGCTTCCCGCAACTGGTCCCTCCTCAAAGTTGAATATGGCACCCTGGGCGCGGTCACAACATTCACAAAACTCCACAAGATCCAAACCTTTAAATTTAACAAACATTCATCATTTATTGCACAGATCGATGCTCTCAAGCTCGTGCAAATTCAACTTTCAGACAGTGGTCGAACTATCTCCAACAACGATTTCACCATCATAATGCTCACCATGCTCCCTCCTTCTTGGTCAAATGTCATCTCCACCTATATCGCATCCAACGACTCCCTCGATGACGTAACACTGGAAGACGTGCATGTGTGAATCATTGACGAATCAGACCGCCTCACCAGTACATCTGGATCTATCCTATCAGTCGCACAATGCCCACGCGGCCCTACAGTACCTACAAACACTTTTGCCACTCCTTCTGCATCCTCAGGCTTCACTTCACAAGGAAAACCCAAGCTCAACCGCTACATGTGCATGAAGTGCAGTCTGGGAGGTCATTCCGATGACTACTGCTGGGTTTTGCATCCAGAAAAGAAGAAGGAAAGGGGTAGTACTACTGTTAAGTCCACTGTCAACTCTGTCATTGTTGATCCTCCACCACCTGTATCACCAAGTGAACCTACATTGAATATGATGGCCTCCAAGCCTGCAGCTTTGTTCTACTTCAACACACAAAATGAATGGATGCTTGACAGCGGTGTGAGCGACCACATCAGCCCGCATCCCACCGATTTCATTAAAGGCTCTGTACTGAACACACTGGGCACTATCAGACTGGGCGATAACAACTTCATGAACTATCTAGGCATTGGTACAGTAAGAGCAACTACAACCGTCAATGGACAAACCCAAGAACTCATCCTACACCGAGTTCTGTATGCCCCACACACCAGATCCCGCTTCTTGTCCATACCGCAACTCACAGCAAAAGGACTACAAGTTACCTACACCACCCAAGCATGTCGAATTTACAATAACGCCACCACACTCGCTGTTGGAACCCCCCACAGTGGGACTTACTGGCTAACTCTCACAATAGTTGCTGACTCTTCACTTGCCTCACTAGACACCCAGAAGCCCTCATACGAGACATGGCATCAACGTCTAGGCCATGCACCACACAACCTACTACTGAAACTACGAAACAATGAAAATGTTTCCGGGTTTCTACCAGATACGGCCACAAACCCAAGTCCACAGTCCCTGTGGCACCTGTGCAGCAGGAAAACTAGCGCGAAGGCTGTTTCATGCATCATCAAAACGTGCTGCACACATCATGGACCTCGTCCATTCGGACCTAGTGGGACCACTACGTATCCGGTCAGTCCAGGGTTCACAATACTTTGCGTCCTTCCTAGACAATGTTACGAGGCACTTGCTTTGGCACCTTGTAACACATTTCAGTTTTTCTTTTTCTTTTTTTCTTTTATCTTACTTACTAGTAAAGTGTAGTATCATTACTACAAGTGTGAGCTTAGCTCCACTTTACTTAGTAAGGACTTTCTTTTCTCTTATATAGTACTTAAGTATTTACATACTTAAGTGTGAGCTTAGCTCCAAGTACTATATTAGACTTATCTTTTTCTCTATATCTTTCTTTATTTATTTACAACATTGACTTGCTAAGGACTATTACTATACAATTAGCAAGGACTCCCTTTTCTCGCTCTTATTTACCCTTGTTTACACCTTGTTCATTTTGTGCTTGTGGCTGAGCCACTTATATCACATGGACACGTACTTACTGCACATTACTGCGCATTATTGTTTACTTACTGCGCAATACTGCGCAACCTTACTATACTTAGATCTCCAGTATTGTATAAATAGTTGACAAACTGGCAGTCTTAAACCCCAGTCTTGTCAACTTCGCAATCTAGGGATTCTCCTAATACTGTGCTTGACCTAAGCTTGTCACAATCTCACTTCACCCTCTAAGAACTAAGTCTAAGATCTCTAAGCCACTTAAACGTCACTAAAACAACATCTTACACTCGTCACTCTGGATCCTCATATCATTATTGGTGGAATTATCCTCATAACCATCTCGTTGATTCCACTCTTCATCATCATCAGGAACTTCTATTATGTGCATCAAACTCAGATCCAAACTTTGGTTACCATGAGTAACATTATAGACCTTCCCTAAGACCATCCAATAGGCCGCTCTTAGCAGATGACCACTCCAGATTTGTGGTTGCTTTCACACTCACCTCTAAGGATGGGTTCTCGAGCGCACTAGAAGTATTCCTAAATTGGGCTGGAACACAAACAGAACAAAAACTCAAAACTCTCCATAGCAATCATGGAGGAGAATACATCAACTCCAAAGTCCGTGAAGTACTCCAACGCACAGGCACTACTCACCAAGTCACAGCACCATACTCACCAGCTCAAAACGGACATGCTGAGCGATGGAATCGAATGGTGATCAATCTAATTCTATCCCTTTTACACAATGCACACATGAGTGAAGGTTTTTGGGAATATGCATTGCAGACTGCTGTACACATCTATAACCGAGTTCCACAGTGCCCGCAGTTGGCAAGATCTGGTCCAACTATGGACCACATGAATCCCAGACATATCCTATTTCCGCACATTCAGATGTCTTGCACATGTAGCAACACCCTCAGAGCGGCACACAAAACTTGAGGCCAGAGCCAAACTGATGGTATTCATTGGATATGATTCCAACTCCAAAGCCTGGTGTTTCTGGGACAGAACAACCCACAAAGCAGTGGTATCGTGCAATGCAGTCTTTGACAAGTCGTCCTTTCCCCTTTGTCCACAGCCAGTGGCAACCAGACCTCCTCCCACATTGCTGCTGCAACCACAGATGCACACTACAAGCGAGAGTGACTCAAACTCTGACTCCAGTCCAGACTCAGGCGACGACGATGCAAATCAGCCCACACACCATGCACCTCTTGTGGTCCCTGTCACTACCACAACTGCAGAAGCACCTACACCACTGCTGCCTCCTCCTCCTGCACCCACTCCAGCAATGCCATCTTCACCCCCATGTTCATATGGACCAGTGTTACCTGTCACACTGCCATCAGTTGTGCCACCCGTACCAACGCACACACATGCAACACACTTCTCAGACCATGCACCAGCTGTGCTCATTCCTCGCACAGGATATGACGCCGAAACAGGTCGAGGGCGCGTGCGCCATGCTGCACTATCCAGTGAAGTTGAGCCACTGTATCAGATACTGAGTCCCATTACACCAGCTCCACCACCATCTTCTCCAACCAGCATGCCAGCCGTTGCAGAACATACAATGCCACCACCACCACAATGATCCACACGCATCACCAGGCAGCCTACACGCTATGGCGATAGCATGTATGGGTCACGCACTTACACAGATATTTTGCAGGACCCATCGGATGACAAAGAAGAGCTTTTCGCAACTTCCAGTGCTGGACCCTCACTATCTACTTTGCTCGCCGCCGCCACTACCTCTGGAGACCCATTAACACTAAGAGAGACACTCACATTGCCAAATGCTGCTGACTGGGACAAAGCATGTCGCTACAAGCTAGCAATGCTCAAGGGAATGGGAACGTGGACACTCACCGATCTACCCCCTGGCCGCGTCGCTATACCAAACAAGTGGGTATTCAAATACAAAAATGATGGGAGATATCACATGCGACTCGTTGTGAAAGGCTTCAAACAAGTCCCTGGAGTAGACTTCGATGAGGTGTTCTCCCCAGTTGCACGATTTGAATCCCTTCATTTCCTGTTCACACTCACAGCCACACACGATTGGCACATCCACTCCATGGATGTCAAAAGTGCATTCCTCAATGGGGACATCAAGGAAGAACTCTACATGGCACAACCACATGGCTTTGAGATCCCAGAGCTCGCCAACAAGGTCTGTCGTCTCTGCAAGTCGATCTACGGACTCAAGCAAGCCACACACCAATGGAATGTGAAGATGGACGCATCACTTGGGCTACTCAATCTCCATCGCATCGCATCAGACGGAGGTCTCTATGTCAGGTGCGACAACAATAACTTTCTCTTCCTCGTCCTATATGTTGATGATATCACAATCTTTGGCAGTGACCTCGCAGAAGTACTGGAGCTCAAGCGTGCCCTCACAGAATTATTTGACATGACAGACCTTGGCATAACAAAGTCCTACCTCAGACTTGAAATAGCACGCACTTGCCCACAGTGACTGCTTACCATAAATCAATCACGATACATCACAAGTGTCGTACATCACTTCAGGATGTTGGGCTGCAACTCAGTTACCATGCCGCTCCTTCCTCAAATTGTGCTAGTCCCTTTCACCAGTGTTGCCTCCAGAGCCACACGCACCTTGTACCAGCAAATCGTTGGGAGCCTCATGTACACCACTGTCATATCTCATCCTGATATAGCCTTTGCTGTCAACTCCCTCATGCACTATGCAGCAAACCCCACGCCTGAACACCTGTCAGCCACAAAACATGTCCTTCGCTACCTGTCCAGTATGACCCACTTGGGGATCTCATACGATAGGAAGCTCAGACCTACCATCTCCGCCCACTCCAACTCTGACTGGGCTTCCTCACCCTCTGATCACTGGTCCACTGGTGCATATGTCTTCTTTCTCACAGGAGGGGCCATCGCATGGTCCTCCTGCCATCAGTGCATTGTCTCTCTTTCCTCTACTGCTGCTGAATATATCGCCCTCTCGCAAGCCACAGAGCAGGCAATGTGGTATGAATACCTCACTTCTGAGTTGGGGATTCCTTTCCCTCTGCCGCTCACCATCTTTGGAGACAATAAAGGGTCGATTGATCTTGCCAACAACCCCATAGTTGGCAAAGGGAGCAAGCACATCGAGCTTTGACATCACCACATCCGCGAATGTGTTATGTGTGGCCTTGTCTCCCTTGTCCGCCTGCCCTCTGCCTCGATTCTCATGGACTGCCTCACTAAATCCTTGCCACATGTCGCCTTAGCTGCGCAGCGGACTGTGCTTGGTCTTGCTGTCATTGGTATGCCAAACGCGGGGGACTGTTGAAAATGTGCAGCCGCACACACATGTACATTCCATTTGGCTTCCCAATTCCACACTTCTCACACATGCTTCACTTACCACACTCCTCAGACTTCTTACAAAACTGAACACCTCTCACTCCACCTACATCTCTGGGACAACGCGCATCCCTCCCACTTTAAGTAGTTGTTGTTCTCTACATATACACTCCACTTCAACTCTACCTCCACTACACTATATAAAATGGACATATCA
>QLPN01000522.1:1217-27156 GCA_003314395.1 Albatrellus ellisii
CACGGATCTCGTCTATACCTCTGTGGCGACCATATACCACTCGTTCTCGTTTCATGGAAGCCGCCCCGGATGCTTTCAATCCCGCCAGCGAGCCGCATCGAGGCTCGCCTGCCGTCCGCGCAGCCAAGGACATCACTTTTGGGAGTGTGCGTCCTTTCGCGTCCTCCCTCTTTGCCTCTAGCATGCTGACAATGTGGCGTTCGAATGTGTCCAGATCGCAGGCATTGTGTCCAAAGTCCTCGAGCATCCGTTCGACTTGACCAAAGTGCGCCTGCAAGCTCAGGTCCTCGACGCGTCCGTGCGTTTCCGTGGGCCCATCGACTGTCTGACACAGACGTTTAGAAACGAGGGCATCAGAGGGCTGTACCGAGTGCGTCTTTCTCGCCCCATTCTGTCTCCTGCAGTACTCGTTACTCATGATGCATGTTGCAGGGTCTCCCTGCGCCAATCGTAGGCGCCATGGCCGAGAACGCATCGCTCTTCCTCTCGTACAGCGAGCTGCAAAACGCGACCCGCCGGATAAGCGGGACGCCCGCGACACAGGCGCTGCCGCTCTCGCAGATAGCCCTCGCCGCCGCCGGCGCTGGCGCCATCACCAGTTTTGTGCTGTAAGCCTCCTCTTTCCGCGCCGCCACCCATAGTACCGCGCTCAATCCATTCCCGGTCTCCGCAGCACCCCGATTGAGCTTGTCAAGTGCAAGATGCAGGTGCAGATGCTCATCGCGCCTGCGCCCGCGCTGTCCACACCCGTGCACGCGCTGCCCGGCCCACTCGCGATCGTCGCGGAGCAGTTCCGCAGCGCGGGCGTGCGCGGCCTCTGGCTCGGACACACGGGGACGCTGATCCGCGAGACGGGCGGGGCCGCTGCGTGGTTCGGCACGAAAGAGTTCGTCGCGTCGCTGCTGCTCGCGCGGCACCCCGACGAGCGCGAGCTCGCGTCGTGGGAGAGCGCGCTCAGCGGCGCATGCGCTGGCGCGTCGTACAACCTCGCACTGTTCCCGGCGGACACGGTGAAGAGCACGATACAGACGGAAGCGGAGCTGCGCCCTGGGGCTGCGCTGGGCCGGCGGACGTTCTGGACGGTGGCGAAGGAGTTGTTCCGCGCGCAGGGGATGCGGGGGCTGTATGCCGGGTGCGGCATCACTATCGCCCGCTCAATACCCAGCAGCGCGGTGATCTTCTGGATATACGATGGGCTGAAAGCACGGTTTGGATAGGACTGCCGTGCTAGTCGCCGTGACAGGACTGTCGCTTAGAAAGCTTAGATACCCACCCATCCTTCACTTGTATCTATAGCTGTCTTAGAAGTCCGTCCTTTTTTGATAGACATTCCACTACTCCCATCGCCCGTCGTGTTCACACAACCACGTTTCTATTTTCCACACAAATTGCCAGCAAGGTTGGCGGAAAGCTTACATCAGCCAAAGTGCCTCCCGAGCCCGAGAACCTATCGTCCCGCTAGCACTCAACCTGCACCAATGTCCCTCTTCCAAACCCTCCGCCGCCCTCTCTCCTCCCTCCTCCCTTACCCCCTATCCACCTCCACCCCCTCCCGCACCTTCGCTTCCAAACCCAAACCCAGCCCCAGCCCCCCCGACTCCAAACGCGGCGCGGTGCTCACCTCAACGCTTGTCCCCGGCTCGCAACAAGCCCTCACCACCCCCGCCGCCCAAGCCGAGCACGCCCGCGCCTCCGAGAAGATGTCCGCCGCTGCCGCATGGTTCCGCCGTGCCGCGGGCCAGCTCGACGCGCGGGCCAGTGGCCGGGTCTCCCCACAGCTCCTCGCGTCCGTGCGCGTCGCCCTCCCCGGCAGCAGCAGCAGCAGCAGCAGCAGCGGCGGCGCTGCGCCTGTGCCGCTCGACGCCGTCGCAACGGTGGGCGTGCGTGACGGCGCGACGCTCGTCGTCACCGTCTTCGAAGCGGACGTGAGTCTGCCCTTTTTTTACTTTTTTCTTTTCAATTCTAACTTTTTCAATTTTTTTTTAATTTTGGGGGGGTTTTTTTTTCTGCGGACGTGTTGATGTGTGGTTGTGTGGTGCGGCAGAGCTTGAAAGCGGTCGAGGCCGCGCTGTACGACGCAAAGCTGCCAGGGATCGTGCCACAGCGTGTCGACGAGCGCACCCTCCGCATCCCCGTCCCAACGTGAGCCCTGCCCCCTTCCCACTCCCCAGCACTCGGCGCTGACGCCGGGCAAGGCCGACGGTGGAGGCGCGGCACGCGCTGTACGCGGGCGCGGCGAAGCAGGCAGAGGAGACGCGTGTGCAGATCCGGAAGCAGCTGCAGGCGAGCCTCAAGAAGGGCAAGTACGCGAAGCACTCTGTTGAGGCTCACGAGGCGAGTCGTCCGTCACGTCCGCTGTCGCCATGCTAATTTTTATTTATTTCAAATCTATACTTTGCGCGTCGGGTCCTGCAGTTCCAAAAGCTGCACGACCGGCACATGGCGGACGTCGACGCGGCGCTGGCGCAGCTCAAGAAGAGCACGGGGGCGCGGTGAGGGTGCTTCATTGTACACACATTCTCTCTTGCATTCCTCTGGCGCGGTCCGCGGGTCGATTCGCTCACGGTTTGCATTCGCATATCCTAGACCTAGCCAAATGTATACAGTAGCACTGCTACAGTCCGCGATGAGGATGGTCCTCGCGCGCCCTCCGTTCGTGTGACGCCGTGAGGCTGTACGTCAAGCTACCCAATTTTTTTGCGATGGTCGTGCGGTGCATTGCCGTGGTCGACAGGCAATCCTGGTAATCCAAGACCCAAGGGCACACAATGATGTCAGAAGCAACGTCATAGTGCATTACAGTTGCAGTTGACTAGACCAGCACATATCACTGGCACTCTGACACCAATACAACAATGACCCTGCACTGACGTACGTCCGCTCCCAGGCCACAGACACCCCCCTCCAGTACTAGAGCCTGCATTCACGTCCTGCGAACAATCAGGAACCGCAATGGCTTACAAGTACTCCCTGAGTCACGCCGCGCGGCGCGAGCACTTCAGGCCGGCACGGTGTCCCGTGTGGTGCACCGGGTCGCGTCGACAAGTCCGCCGTCGCGTCATCCTCACACCCTGTGGTGGGCGTCTGCAGATGACGCATCGCACGTGTGCGCGTGCGCGCAAGCGGGCTGCTCGGGTTCTGAGCCTAGCGACAAGTCTGTGAACGTCGTGAACAGCAGCCGCTCGGGGTCAGAGAGGGCCCCGCGCTGCGACGCGGCGCTACAGTCGTCCTTGTGCTCAGGCGACGACAGCTCCTTGCTCGTCGCGGTCGCCCCTGACGTGTCCCTGTCCGTGTCCGCTGTCGTGGCCGTAGTCGCCGCCGCACGCGCGGACTGGCGCGTGAGCTCCGTGCGTGCGTCTACGGGGTGGGCAACGTTCGTGCATTAGCGATTGTGTGAGGCGCTCGTGCGGGCATGGGGCACGCACCGTGGATGTGGATCAGGATGCGCTGGCTCGTGATCCAGGTCGCGGCATAGGCCAGGGGAGAGCTGTCGCGCAGTGTCAGTGGACACGTACAGCGGACACGCGCAGGGGGTCTTACCCTGCGGACTGGCGAATGGAGGCATTGTGAACACCGAGTAGTGCATGCGGGGCTGGGGGTGCTTACCTGGTGCGAGGCTTCATGGCTACGATACATGATCAGGCCCACGGCATTTGCACCTGTGATATGCGGGAATGAGTGCACGCGCTGCGCTAAAACAGCAGGCTCGACGCACCGGTGAGAAACACGTAGTACACCAGCCCGTCGCGGAGCAACCTGGACAGCGTTCTGTCAAACCAACACGCGCGCAGAAAGGGGAGAAAACCCACTGTTTGACGAGGTGCGAGAGCCTGTGGCAATTGGTGATGAAATGAACGCGGCTGGCAGAGCGAACTGGTTGCTTACGCGGAGGACTTTGGCCGGTAGGTGACGAGGTAAATGCTTGATATGCTCATCGTCACGATGTCATAGATCATGGCCGCGAGATAGAAGACCCAGACCCCAAAGTGGCGTGTCGAGTCGGGCTTGTTGACCTCAGTGCAACTGGAGTGGTTTGAGCTCGTCCGAAGCGATCAAACGAGTAGGTGTCACTTACTTTCCCTAAGCAACAGCAGCCATCGTCGGTGAGAATCAGGGCGCCTGTGCAGGTAAAGAGAGATGAGGACTCACAGAGATGGAGACCGCTAGCGAAAGTAGGGAAAGCGCGGTGAGTCGATACTGCTCAATGACAAGAGACAACCGGCAGCTCACGAGTTCGTGCATGGAAGTTGGCGATCCATTCGACCTGTTGGTTCGTAAGCAACATGCGTATCAAAGCAGAAGCCCACAAGCTGTCACCGTACCGTCGAGCTGCATATGAACAGACCAGCGAGGAAGAAGCCCAGGCTGCGGCACTTGCGCGAGATTTTATATGTCCTGCAATCGATTAAGTGCACTGAGGCCGAAGGCATAGCAAGGACTCACCGGAGGCCGAGAATGGCTTGAGAAATCATGGTCTGTATGACTGTGAAATGGAGGATATGTAGGCATCAGCGTGTGATGGGGTGCATGATTAACAGGTCGCACCTTTGAATGCGAGAGGAATTCGGAAGTAGTGGAGGCAGGCCTCTGAGGTGAAGTTTTCTGGGAAGAAAGAGATGACATTGAAGATGAACGTGAGGATGCTGATGTACCTATGGACGGTGTGATCTTCGACTGCCCAGGATGCGGTCACGACGTACGTACCGAATGAATAGAAAGAGAATAAAGTCTGTGCTGCATGCATGCTCGTTCAGGTGGTGGCGCCTTGGAACACAAGACAGGCGCTCACCTCGGTCTCAGCAGCGACTTCTGGCTCTTAAAGAAACGCCATTCCGCAGGAAGAGTCTGGATGTAGCTGTGAGAGCAGACGGGGCAAGGGGCGTGAGAATGGGAGATCAGAAGGTGTGGGGAGCACAAAGGGAAGGGGTGGGTAACGCACTCGAAGACGGCAATTGCGAGGGCGGCGACGTGGATGTCGTTGGAGAGGTTGCTGGTATGGGGGACCGAGACGGGGAGGGACATGACGGGGAGAGACCTGGGGCAGAGGACAGGGCATAAGTTATAACCATATTTGCACCAAGACAGGCACGACGTCAGACGACAGCCGAGCCAAGGTCAATATAATGTAGCCGATCCTCCCCAACGTGCAGCACACCCCCAACATCCTCATCCCTCTTTCTCCCCCCAAATTAGGTTACATTAATTGCCCATGGAGCCTGAGCCCGGGTCAAATATCGTCTTCTTTTAATAGCACGTCCATCGATCGCTTGTCCATATCGCTATATATCACTGCGTCTTTCGGCCTGGCAAAATGCCTCCGCTAGCCTCCATCAATATCAGTGATCAAAACCCAGGGCACGATGCCAACTGTCAAGAGCGCAGTGTAGATGACAGCCCTTACACCCTCCGACGCACGCCGTGAGACACGCAGTAGTGGCACATGCACCACCATCCCTCTTTGAATTCCCAGTCTCAGCGTCACGTACTATACATAATACTTCACTTGTATCACGTTAGACTTATCATCATCATCATCATCATCATCATCAACACATCTTTGAATCCGCATGCACCTCCTGAAAACACTTGCAACCCCCGGGCCTAACGTGCGTCTTGGCGTACGCTTGCATCACGTTAAGCCATCATCATTATCACCATCACATGCACTACCCTATACATATGACATTCATGGCCACCTGCCGCCACTGTCCCTTAGGACCAAAAGGACAATTACAAAACAGTATAGAATAACTGTGACCAAATATGTAGGAGTACTAGTAGTACATACCATACATATATATATACTATATACTACAAGCTAACTAAGGGCACTCAGGTGTGAGATCTTCTCATAGGTATAAACAAGTTATAAGTGTGGGTAAAACTTACTCATATGTACGGATGGTAAATTTTCAGGCATGCCTCGCAACGGATCTAGGACTGTTCAGGACAAGGGGTGAACATTGATTCACAGCATAGGGAATTTTAACCATCTTTGTCCACCGAACTTTCCTTGCAGTTATATGTGGACCCCGGAACTGTGGGGGTGCCACGCCTAAGCTGACGACGACGCCGATATTTGACAGTTTAATGTGATGCCAGCAAGTACATGAACTCGCTAAGACGCACGCGCTGAGGGTGCAGCCGAGAGTGCGAGGCCCGAAGATCGCACTTTAATGCCCATTGGCGTAGATGTCGACGGCCCCGGCAGCGCGCTTGCCAGGTGGTAGATGTCTCACCCGGGTGTCAAGCGGTTTGGTCCTGCCGGAGACGAGTCATCGTATCTGTTCAGGATACCGAGGGTGCATGTAACCATGAATGAGGACCTCTCTAGAGCCTCGATGTGAACCAGCTTGAGTTAGAGGAATGATTAGGGAAACGTAGGGGCCATGGTGAGTCTCATCAGCATGTATGCACACAACCAGTGTAAAATGTCGTTTGTTCCCTAACCGTCAAAAACAATGCATTGGAGTATGTTAAGTGACCCAAGGTATTGCGGGTAATCTGTGGATAGTTTGAGCTCGAGGGGTAAACTGCCCTTGAAGCCGTTGTTTTTCATGGATCTGAAAGTGGAGAGGGATTCAGTACGCTAGCGATATGCCTACTATGTGCCGAGACCTCACCCTTGTGATTCACAGGCTGCTCCGCTGCACCAGGCATCTTGTAGTGTTGCACATGTTGCCAGAGCTTGCCTTTCGGCTCACTGTGAAGAGAAGGTCGATAATTCAGACCCGGCCCTAAACATATTATTTGTACATACCTTGTCGCGGGCGGAATTTCAACCTCGCCGGTGACAGAGTCTATGATAGTTAGTCGTGTTATCTCGACAGCTGGTCTTTCGGGGCACCTTGGAAGGCCGAATACAGGTCAGCAAACGTCAACGCAAACGTTTCTAGATAGACGAACAGACGGAAGATGCGAGGTATGGGTAAACAGTGAAACTGGGGGGCCCCTTCTTTCCTTTGTTCAATCTCGCAATCATACTGCAGTATTTCCGCGATTCTACATTTTGTATCGGGGATGCCCTTTGGATCCTGAGCATCACTGCCGAGACTGGAAGACATAACTATTTCGGGTTGACTCGGACACTGTCCAAGACAAGTCAGGTGAGTGTTTGAGAAGGTACGTACCGACGACGAGACACCTTGCGAGCTGTTCGCCGTTGCCTTGCAAGTCAAATCTGGCTTGACGTTCAGGGCGTCCAGCATGCACAATTTCCAAAAGGCTTGTCCGACGCGTGTGAACGATCTCGCAAAGATCCGAAAAAAAAAAAGAGATCCCCTAATAGACTCAGAACCACATAGTGCACCCACACGTTGACCCTTAGGACCAAAGCAACAAATGTGATAACTAATAACTCCTCCAAGATGGTTAGTGGATGACTTCCCACAGGAATTTAGGGCTCCGAATCTCATAATCTCATAATCATCTCAAATTTATGAGTAGTTTGGAGCAAACTGCCCTAAACCATAACGAAATTTAGAGAATTATGAGTCAGTTTAGTGACGCCAACCACCCCTTGTCCCCGTCCCCTCCATCGATAGCTGCATGGATAATCTAGTATTTGATGATAGCAGCAGTGAAGAAGAGGATTTACTTATCGCAATTACTGCTTTTGCTATCTTAGGTGCTGAGCATGGTCGACAGCTACGCCAAGAACGATGGTTGGAACACCGACTGTATCTTTGTCGCCCTCAACTCCTTCCTGATCCTCGTCACAACACACCATGGCAGATCCTTCACATCAGTCAAAATGACTGTGCATTCATCACAACCATGGGTTTTGACTGCCCGACATTCGAGATGATTTTGGCTGGAGGGTTCAGGAGAACATGGGAGAGGACACCTATCCCGCAGCCAGATGGTCAGGAAAATGGGATTCCTCGTCTTGGACGAAGATCTCTTGATGCAGCGGGTGCGTTAGGCCTTGCACTCCACTACCTTGCCTCAGCAATGCCCAGTGTGGGCCTTCAACTTATCTTTGCACTTGTCCCGACCACTGTTAGCCATTACATCACATTTTCCATGTCTATTCTCTTGATAATGCTATGCAACATGCCAGACGGTTGTATTGAATGGACCAAAGGTCAGGGATTTGCAGAAGATAACGCGCTCATTGTTGCACGCCATCCAATGTTGATGTCGGCATTTGCAACTATCAATGGCTTGAGGAGTCCGGTAGAAGAATCATCAGATCCGGAGGTTGAGAATGCAACATTTAACAGCTGGGTTCATACACACAATGTCAACTCAGTATTTGCATTTTCTCCCCGAGGTAACGTCCGGTTTTCTTGATTTGCTTATTGAATGAAACTGATTTGTAGCATCAGGCCTTATCATTGCGGCATCAATCAACTGTCCTGGAAGCTGGCACGACTCTAAAGTTGCCAGGCCCATATACATGAAATTGTGGGATAAAACACCAGAAGGCTATTATGTTGTCGCTGATACGGCCTTCCTGCGCAGTGCACGATTCCTTGAGGGACGGATCAAGGCACCATTGAAGACTGGTGAACGGCTCCCAGATGACCCTCATCAACGAGAGCAACGATTATGCTTTGACCACCAGCTATTATCCTACAGGCAGTCTGTAGAGTGGGGTATGCGTGCATTGCAGGGTTCATTTGGAAGGTTGAGGGTCCCAATGGATATCAATGATAACCAAGGATGGAGTGATCTTTTGGAGATCTGTGCGCGGCTGCACAATCTTCGAGTATGGTGTGTAGGGATCAACCAAATACTGAATGTTTATGTACCTACATGGCAGGCTGAGGATGGCGAGTTGTGGGCGGGGTTTGAGACCATGTTATTCTCTGACATTCGGAGACAGGATCGTGTTTCACGCTTTCATGGTGTTGCTACAGATTGAAGCATTATTGTGTATAGTCATACTGTATAACACATAAATATTAAATGTGGGTAAAGATATGAAGTTGATTGTTTTCTTCAGAGAATGTGGGTAGGTATGCTAATGGAGATGAATCCAAGCCGAAACAAGACTGAAAATTTTCGGGACTGAAAAGCTTAATGGAGTTGAATCCAAGTTGCAACAGAATTGAAAAAAAATATGGGAGCTAATTAATAGGGAAAAGCACGTCGCTTGCCTTTATCTGCCTTCCCAGTAAGTGTTGGTGAAGATTCAGCATGCTCTTGTGCATGTTTGCGGAGCGGCGGGAAATCTTGGACTGGGGTATCAATGTGGTGGCCATTGATCATCTGTGCTAAAGAAGGCAAGGTTGGCCTTGAGCTCAGGGTATTATTGACAGAGGGAAGCCAGTGGCCCATGTATAGTGACAAAGAGGAAGGCTTAGAGCAAGTATTGAGGTTTGGAAGTGGTTTCTTGAGGGAGATGGTGTGCAAAGAAGGACCAGGTGTTGCCCAGGGGCTCAGAGCTGGTTGCTCGACGCGCCGTTGATGAGAAAAAAGACCTGCTATCAATATATGAGGCCATGCTGATAGGACAAAAGAGACAAGCATACCATCTGATTCAACAACTCTTTCTGTCGTCTCTGAGTCCTGCTGCTCAATTTGGGGTGCATGTGGAGTTGATTTTTGACAGATGGGCTGGGGACTTGGACTTCATAATGGCCAGATATCTGGATTCTCCATGTCATCCCAATTGAACTTGTCTACTGCAGGACCTCTTGTGACTGGTTTATGACGAGAAGTTGAAGTTATGGGAGCAGGAGGGCTGGAAGGATTTGGAAGCTGCATCTGACGAATGAACTTCATGAAGTCAACCTGCCATTTCGGTCATTCAGTATGAGCACGCTCTTCATTAGCAGCTGTCTGCGCCGCAGACAACCTTGATTCCAACTTGTCAACAGTCTGGGTAAGGGCAGCTACTTGACTTTGGAGTGTTTGAATATGATCCTTTGCAACCCGCAATGCAGCCTTGGTATCTCTTGTGTCAGGATTGAAAACATCTGCAAGTGTTTGGACAAGCTGTGTTGCTGGATTACGAGGTTTGCCAGAGGACTTTGATGATGACACAGGGGTTGCTTTTGGATTGCGCTGGTAACCCTTTGTGACCAGTACTCCCCGCTTGATGCCAGTAGTTGGCTCTGCCTTGCCAACATGCAAAGGATTACCTTCCAGGATCTCAATATCATCTGAATTTGATGCAAGGAGACGTTCTGGAAGGCTTTCCTGATCAGATAGCTCAACAGCTACTATAGCATCACTGTCTTCCTCATCATCAAGCACACGACACCCCCCTTTGCTCTCGATGGCATTGTTGATCTCCATTGCAAACTGGACGACATCTGGGACTTCAGGGTCACCTGTAGGCTTGATGTTTTCTTTGTTCACCATCTATGAAAGGCAATAATATGTCTATGAGTCTCTTAATCAAGTCTTTAAATACTCACACGTTCGAAACACATTTTTAACCCCTTTGCTTGCCTTAGATGGTATGAATTTGCACTTGCCCACTCATTATACCTCTTGCAAACCATCTCCCACCCATTTGACCCCAATGGCAGATAGTGCTTGACAAAATCCAGAAGCTTATGAACCCCTTCATTACTGTAGTTTGTTGCACCACTTTGGTGGCCTTGGCTTGCCCCTTGAGACTTCTTGTCAACATCTGTTGACTTTCCAGAAGTCGTGAGTTTTGCATGCTTTGTGACTGATGGCTGAGAGGTGGTGGCTGCTCTCTTCAATGAGTGCTTCAGTGATGACAGAGGGGGTGGTTCTTGGGGCTCAGTGGACTTCTTGACATCTTTCCTGATCAGTCATGGCCTCGGCCGCATTACTGGTGCTTCTGAGCCAGCATCAGGCATAGGTTGCTTGTAATAAATTTAATATATAACTATACTCCTTATATATAGATACATACATTTGTGTCTTCAATAGAGGTTTGCACAATTGGATGCCATTTGCCATTGATCTGGACATACATGATACCAGTCTTGTAGGAAATTGGAACAGATGATGAATCCATATAAGGCTTTGAAAATATAAAGGAGTGGATGAAAGAGTGTGGAAATAATGAATGAGCAAGAGAAACAATAATCAAATGTGGGAGGAGGTGAAGGGGAGGATTCTACAGTCAGTAGCAAGGTGTTCCGACAAGTCGGCAAAGTGTTGTGCCTGATTACAGCATGTTTAGAGATGGCCTTTTGCATCTAGAGAGGCCCCCCCCCTCCCTAGACTTTCAATTTAGAGAGGATCTAAAAAATTATGAGCAGTGATGTAGCGACGAGCTGAGCTTGAAATGGACCCAGGAGGTTGGTAAATAAGGTTTAGGGTGCTCTAAATCGCTCTAAATTCCTATGGGAAGTCACCCAGTCTGTGGGGGTGCTTGGCATTCACAAGAATGATGGCATATGAACTGCTTTTAGGGACACTGCTTTTAGGGACACTGATGGCAGTGTGACACTGAAGCTCAGACAATCTGGCCAATTCTGGTGGTGGGAGCACTTCATGATGATGTTTGTAGGCTGTCAGACCTGAATGTACTATAACCTCTCTTTCCTTTTTGAGCTTGTACTGTGACAAATGTCTAGCCACATAGTCACATTGGTCTGTGCACTACTGGGCTAGTACTTATATGTTTGGTTAGCTACTTTGTAATAAGAAGAAGAAATATGTTCTCTTTGCTCTTGTGCATGGCCTGCATTCTGCTAAGAGTGGCCTATTGGATGGTCTTAGGGATTCAATGAGTGAATACTCCTGGTAATTGATGAGCCCTCATGGTGGTGAGGCTTGAGATAGTTACAGTGGGCATGCACAAGTAAGAGATATGAACAGCTAGTAAACTGGTGCTTATTGTAAATGCAGGTATGGGCAGGCAGCCCCCTGGTAGTGAAGGGTGGTGATGCAAATGTATAGAATCCCTAGTGGGGAGAAGAGTGCAGGCATGGCTGTGGCAAAGTAGAGATGTGTGATGACAGAGGAGTCACAGCGTGAGAGTATAGAAGCTGTGGAGTAAAGAGATGATAAGAGTAAGATAGTGCAGGGAGAAAGTGGTACTCACTCAGACAAGAGGTAGAATGTCTGAGGAGCAGTGTTGTATGTGGGCTATCTTATGTAGTTGTGTATAGTAGAGTTCATGTGGAGATGGAATGTGTAAAGAACAAGAACTGCTATTTGTAGGAGTGGGGCACATGTCATATGGATGCAGTAAGCAGGGCCCACATGTGAACAGGGAGTAGTCCATAGTGTAATAAGTATGTGTATGTGTAAGAGGGAGAGAAAGTTGAACGAAAATACTCATATATTCAACACTCATGAGTTTAGACAAGTGAGGAGAAATGTGACTAGAGTCAATGATATTCAGAGATAGAACTGGGGCTATATGTACAAGTATAGATAGTGCACAGACCATGTAAGTAACTATGGCTGAGAGTGTGTACAGAGTATAGTGACAAGCATGAGAAAGTTCAACAGTAATGAGATAGTTGATATAGATATGTTGATGAGCACTGTTGATGCTCATCTTGCACAGACATCTCCTTTGGCTCACCCACAAGCCCACGCATGCACATCACTTACTTACATATTATTCTGATGAGCATCATGCGCACGTAACGCTGGAAAATGACCATCAGTGACATCAGGTGAACACAGTGACATTAACGCGCCGCACACGAAAATCATCTGCAGTCGCTATAATTGCGCATTCACACAGGCATCAGAAAACAATACTGGGTTGGCCAATGAGGGATAGGATGAATAGGCCAAGGCATGGTCTAGACCCACCAAAGTAACCATGGAGGTACGAGTCGCGAAGTCAGCATTTGGTGTGATCGGCGCTATTCCTCTTTTGCTCATCCGCTATAGTATGATACTTTATTCGCTCACATACAGGCTCCACTTCATTTCAAATATCCCTATGATCGACCCTACACTGTAAATTTTCTGTTGTGTTTTGTTGTGCTCCAGTCTTGGAGCTAGGCTTGTATTTAGATAGTGCATCGTCCATCAAAAAGACCAGATTTCCCCCACCCTCGATTTGACTTCTTCTCCCTTCTGAGTCGATAATCAAAAAGTGAGTATCAACCTTCCCTCCATGTGTCTTATTATTGAGAAAATTGTGCGTTCCCCGTAAGTCGCGCTTATCATTGTGTTGCATAGCGTTCTCCATTGCGTTCTCCATTGCATTGCACTGCGTTGTGTTCTCTATTGTGTTGCATTTTGTTTCCACTACATTGTATTCTCTGTTGTGCTCTCTATTGCATCATTTTGCATCCGTCTTATCGTGTCATATCATTGGTTTATTACCCAAGTTGTGTTCCTCTAGTAGCTCTAGTCGAATCGGACTATCGTGCTTATTGCCCTTAACTACTAATCCTCTCTACTTTGGTGTCTAGGGAACTTTACGGCTCACACCCTCCAGCAATTGCTGTGGTTGTGGTTACTTTCCCCTTCCAGCCCGGCACAGCACATATCTACGCATACAACCTCACACTCCACTCTTTACTCTGAGATGACACACGTCCCCCCACTTATAGTAGCTATTGTTCTACATACTTATATCTCCACTACAACTCTATCACCATACACTATATAAGATCACATCCTGCCATACACACTCCTCAGATGTCCTTCACATTGTCTGAGTGAGTACTCTCCTACTTACGTCTTATATTCTTTCTCACTTCACCTGCAGCATCTCTCTCTACCATGTCATGGTGCCTACTGCACTCATGCCTACTATCTCTGCTGCAGGTTAGTGTACATCTCTCTGAGATGTCCTTCACATTGTCTGACATCTCTCTCTACTGTGTCATGGTGCCTACTGCACTCATGCCTACTATCTCTGCTGCAGACTTGTTATCCGCTATGTCAATGCTGCTCAATATCATCACTGCTATAACAATTCTTATCACCTGTCCAAACCTGTGCACACAACCACCACATGTGCATAGCAATGGAAACTGATCATCAGTGACATCAGGCAAAGACAACAATATTAATGTGCCACATGTGATAATCATCCACAGCCACATCAATTGTGTTATTTCTTCAGCACTGGAACAGAGGATCAGGTTTAGCTGACAAGGGGCAGGACTAGGAAGTAAGGGCTGAGGCTTGGTTGAGGCCTGCCAAGTAACTGGCAGAGTCATGGGTCACAAATCATCCTTTGGTGTGATTGATGCTTTTCCTTTTTCACTCATCCTTATGGTATGATACTTTATTCATTTCTATTTCTGGACTCTTCCCAAATGCAGTGCACTGTCAGTTTTTCATGACCTTGATGACACTGTGCACATATTGTTGAATATTTTGTACACACTATACTCTTTGTTTGGCTTCACTTCTCGCACATACACATTACCTACCTGCTATGTACATCACCACACTTCCACTTGTCTCCTCAGACTTACATCCACCTACACTCTGAGCACTCCACTTACTTCTCTTGGATGATGCATGTCCCCTCTCTTTATAGTAGTTGTTGTATTTCTTAACTCATGCTCCACTTCAACTCTACTTACCTTCACTACATAAGATGGGCTCTCATACCACAATTACTCAGATGTCTGTCATCCTGTCTGACAGTCTCTCTTGCCTGGTGTCACCATACTGCATTCACCTTCACCTTATCATGCTGCAGTCATGCTGCCTGCCACTCTCTCCCTACTGGGAATTTCATATCTCATATCCCTCATATATATCATTGTTGCTGCTGCCTGCCATAACCTGCGCATACACACATACTTATGTACTGAGTACATCTTCACATCTTGCTTATCTTATCTCTCCTCCTACTGGCTATATGTTGTGCCAGTATATTGCATGGACTTATTTACTTCATGTCATACCATTTTGCTGCATTGTTCCACTTCTTCTTTCCTCTTTTGTCCATCTCTTTGTTCTTATAGTTGTAGCTCCTCTTGAACTCTATTGTCACTACACTTTATAGTCTTCTCTCTTTCATCTTCATACCTCAGCAGTTCTAGCACATGCTGAGCACTCTCTATCATCATCTTTCCTCTGTGTATCTATCTATATACATCATCTCTCATCAGATGTATTGCCTTTGGACTCTCTATTTCCTCTTAGTCTGCCAAGGCTATCTTTACATTGTCATGGTCTACCTGTCATTTGCATCCTTGCCTGTATTTCCACATGCACACAGCACACTTTTCTGCTTTTATTGACTCCTTATACATTTTGATCTATTTTCTTATTTCTAATCTTACATGTCTTGTCATGTGTCTTCTGCCTCTCATTCCAATTCATGCCACTATGTTGACCCTGCATTTGTGAATTTTCTGTTGGGTTTTGTTGTGCTCCAGTCTTGGAGCTAGACTTGTATTTATGCAACTCATAGCCCACTAGAAGCAATAGATCTCCCCCCCCAAGATTTGTCCCTCCTCTCTGTTGATGTCTGTAGGCTTAAGTAATAACCCTTTTACTTTTTCGATCCGTTACTGTACACACATGTCAGGCTGCTATTATTTTCCCTATTTTTCTCTTCATTTTTCTCTATTTTCTTATGTCTCAATCATCATAGATCTTACAATTGCTCCTGATCTATCAGAGTGATTCCCATGGTCATGCACTCTTTCTCTTCATCTTTATTGGTCAATGATGTGTATGTCGTCTGATCTCTGATCGGCCTGTTCTATCTTTAGTTATGCTCTCTTTTCTCACACTTACTGTGCATGCTCACCAATCCTTCTCACACTTGCTGCAGAGTATCACCAATCACTCTCACAGTTGCTGCAGAGCCTCAGTCAGCACTGACACATCCCTTCTATTATTAAATATGATGTCATTACTTCACTTTCTCATTCTCCAGCCCTATACTGTACTGCATGGTCTGTGCATGCTTCAGAGTACTATATATACATAGCACTCCTAGTGGTTTATTCCCCAGTTCTGATCATCTGGGATATCCACTAGGTACAGTACTCCTTTCTCTTCTCTCTTACCATACACTAATACATCTGGGATATCCACTAGTCTAAGTGTGATTGTCCTTTAATTGATTTAGCATTCTTCCTCAGTTGTTTGGCTTTGACATAGTGTCAGCCTCACAACACACACATACATGTATGCATATGTATACACAGTTCCACAGTGCATACTTCTATGGTCTGTGTGTCACTATACTTACTATAAGTAGCTAGTAGTGACATGTAACTATGAAAAGAACTATTCAAGTTCCCTTCTCGCATATGGCCTGTTCTCATCACTCTCTTGTCCAAGTCCTAAGGTGAAAAAGCTCTTTCTCTCTCCCTTCCTCACATCTCAAAGAGATCTTGTGCACCCTGTAGGTTGTGTTTGTTGTGCCTGTGTCATGTTTATAGTTGTGTTGTGTCCTTGCATTTGTTTGACACCCTATCTTCACTCCACCCCCTCTCACCATATTTGTTAAACTTCAATAGACAGTGACTTGTGATTAGAACCAATGAGTACTACATACACCACACTAAGTGGGGGACTAGAGTCCAAGATGAGCAACTGAAGAAAGCAGTTGTGCCACCTGGGAACTCTTTTATAGTATGCATAAATGCAGAGTATGAATGTTAACTATGTGTACCATATATGTGTGGAGTTAGAACTTAAATGGATTGATAGATGTGAATATATAATCAAATGTAAGTCAAAGTCTGGAGATCTCAAGATAAGAAAAAGATGAGAGAGTTGGTGAAGAACCTTTAGTAACAACAATATTTCCCTATCATTGCTCCCATTGTGTCACTTTATTACATCACTTTATTTCCCTAACTCCTCATCACCTGGTGTCTAGAGGATCTTACAGTTTGTACCCCTCAGACCCTGCTGTGGTTGTGATTGTACTTTCCCCTCACCCCACCACAGCACCTAACAATGTCTTATGATGATGCTGAGTGGGATTGATGAGATAACAATGATAATGATAGCTTTGATGATTATATGAGGATCCAGGATGATGAAGCAAAAGATGTCTTTTAGCAATGCTTAGTGACTTAGAGATCTTAGGCTTAGTTCTTAGGAGTTAAGTGAGACTTTTAGAGAGCTTAGATCAAGTGCAGTGTAGGAGAAATCCTTAGATTGTGAAGTTGACATGACTGGGGTTTTAGACCACCATACTTGACACTACTTATACTAAAGATTGATGAGCTCTCATAATAATGAGGCTCAAGACTGCAGGCAAGTGAGAGAGAAGAGGGTGAGTAACCAGTAGACTGGTACTCATGACCATAGAGAGGAGATAATGCAACTTAAGTCAATAATATTATAGGACAAGATGGCTAGTATAAGTACAAATAGAGACAGTGCTCAGACCAGGTAAGTAATGGTAGCTGAGAGAGAGAGAGAGAGAGAGAGAGAGAGAGAGTAAGTATAGTACAGAGTGTGAGAAAGTTCAACAAAGATGAGTCCTAAATATAGTACAAGTAAATAGAGTTTGCAGATCAACAATGTGCTAAGAGCGGCCTATTGGACGGTCTTAGGGAAGGTCTAAAATGTTACTCCTGGTAACCAAGGTTTGGATATTGGCTTGATGAACGTAATAGAGATTCCGGATGACGATGATTAAGGGGATTAACGATATGGTTATGAGGATGATTCCACCAATAACGATATGAGGATCCAGAATGACGAGTGTAAGATGTCTTAGTGACGTTTAGTGACTTTAGAGTTCTTAGACTTAGTTCCAAGAGAGTGAAGCAAGTGATTAACGAGCTTAGATCAAGCGCAGTATAAGGAAGATTCCCTAGATTGCAAAGTTGACAAGACTGGGGTTTAAGACCGTCAGTCTGTCAACTTTTATACAAGACTAGTGATCTAACTATAGTACAGTTATGCAGTAAAGCGCAGTAAGTAAACAAATATGCGCAGTAAAGTGCAGTAAGTATGCGTCCATGTGATATAAGTGGCTCAGCCACAAGCGCGAACTGAACTATGTGTAAACAAAGGTAAATAAGGACGAGAAAAGAGAGTCCTTGCTAATTGTATAGTGATAGTCCTTAGCAAGTAAATGTTATAATAAATAAAAGAAAGATAAAGAGAAAAAGATAAGTCTTAATATAGTACTTGGAGCTATGCTCACACTTAAGTATGTAAATACTTAAGTACTATAAAAGAGAAAGGAAATGTAAGTCCTTACTAAGTAAAGTGGAGCTAAGCTCACACTTGTAGTAATAATACTACACTTTACTAGTAAGTAAGATAAAAGAAAAAGAAAAAAGAAAAAGAAACCGTTACGAGGTGCCAAAGCAAGTGCCTCGTAACACAATGATTGTGCAGCAATCAACAAGATCATGTTACTAAAGTCATGTCCATAGTAAACTACTATTAGCCACAAGTGTGACATGTGTTGACAAGGGTTTTTGCTCTTCGCCCTAGCACCCATGCCCCACACTCTATTACATAAGCATGGTCTGTGTGCCACATCCTTACATATATAGGTATCAGATTAGGGACACTGATCTTCAGTCAAGTTCTACATCACTCCCTCACTGTACTAGCCACTTCACTCCCTCTTACTATATTCTGCACTATGTCAGTGTTGTAATGTCTTCTTCTGGGCTTTTGCCCCATGTGCTTGCACCCTCTCCCTCTTGCCTCCTTGAATGGAGTGCCTTGGTCTCAGGTGACTGCTGCACTGTTCATTGTGCTTTCAACAACATGAACAAGTGTTAAATAAAGACAAATAAAAGCAAGAAAGGTGAGTCCTTGCTAATTGTATAGTAATAGTCCTTAGCAAGTATATATAGTTAAATAAAGAAAGATAAAAGGAAATGAAACACTTTGTAGTACTATAAATGATAAGGGATAAAGTCCTTACTATAAGTTGGAGCTAAGCTCATGGCTGTAATAGATACTATGCTTATAGTAAGGAAGATAAGAGAAAGAAAGAAAAAGAAACAATGTGTCCATTATGAGGTGCCAAGGCAAGTGCCTTGTAATATTACCCCTTCTTTATGTGATGTGTTGCCTGTGATGCTTGGGTGGGCCCCAGACCTATCATCCTCCCCCCTAGTGCCCAAGTTGGTGACCATCCCTGACTGGCCAGGGAAGGGTGTCCCAAGCCAGGACAAACCCATTGGGCATTCCCCCCATCAAAGAACCAGGGTCATTTGGGGTGATGACTGGGTGCACTTCAAAGTGTTGAGCCCAATAGTGGGCTTCCTCACAGGTGATGGTGAGGGCAGTCTGGGAGGCATTGTACCTCTGTTAGAGGTACATGCACTCATGTTCCCATGACAGGAATGTGGCATCTTGGTGGGGGCAGGTGTAGGTGATGAGCTCCCAATGAAGTGGCACTCAGGACTGTGGGCATATGCAAGATGGAGAGGTGAACAACTGGTTAACTGGTGCTTATGAGTTCACACAGGTGTGAGAGAAAGAACATTGGAAGTGTTATTATATCAAGGACAGCACTGCTGATATAAGTACAAGAGGTATTGGTGCACAGACCATCTACATATTGGTGGCTAAGAGTGTGTACAGTAGAGCATGAGAAAATAACAAGGAAGTTCAACACCCCCCCTTACTGTGGACACATGTCAAGAAGTCCAAGGGAAGTGTGATGAGTAAGAAAGGCAGGAAGAGGCAGAGGTTTAGTGAGGGTATCAGCAGTGATAGAAGCAGAGGGAGGTCATTGTATAGTCATAGAGTCATCAGAGATGCATTGGCAGATAAAGTGGAAATGAATGTCTATGTGCTTGGATCCACACCCTGTGATAGGATTGTTGGCAATGTCAATAGATCCCTTGTTGTCCCTGTACAGCACTGTAGCTTCAGTCTGTTCAAAACCTATCTCCAACAACAAGGTCCTAAGCCATTTGGCTTGGGCTGTGGCCTGGGATAATGCCATGTATTCCACCTTGGTGGAAGAAAGTGATACCACCTGTTGTTTTCATGAGGCCCATGCAATGACATCCCCTGCAAGTTTGAAAATGTAGGCACCCATGGATTTTCAATCATTGGTGTCAGCAGCCTGTGAGGCTGACACTAAGCAGTGAGGTCACACCAAAGTACAAAGGAGAAAGAGGAGTATGATAGTGCACAAGGACTAACACACTGTATAGCAGATATCCCAGATGTACTAAGCTAAGAAATACATGACTAGTGAAGTACAGTATATATAGGAGTCAGTGCACAGACCTTGTGCTGTCACTATAGGGCAGGCACATGTAAGTAAGATGTGCAGCATCTGTGAGAATGGTCAATAAGCAATGCATAGCATCAATAATTGACTGTGGGAATATGAGTCATATGCATACAGTAATTGGCCCAATGGTGAATGAGTAATGAGTCATAGATAATTGTGAGAGATCTGATAAGATGAATATCATAGATCTCAAGTGATAGGGTCAAAATTAATCATAAAAACAAGAGGAAAATAAGTACATCCTGACAAATACCCCCTCTTTTAGGGTGAGATGACTCAACAAGCATAATTGATTCCTGTAGATCTGAAACCATCCTGTCCCCTAATTGTATTGTCAAGTGACATTACTTCAATTTTAGCCACTGTGATATTCTCAAGGATGAGTTGAGCAATATGTGTTACAAGGCACTTGCTTTGGCACCTCATAATGGGTTTTTTTTTCTTTTTCTTTTCTTTTTTCTCTTATCTTACTTACTAGTAAAGTGTAGTATTATTACTACAGTGTGAGCTTAGCTCCACTTTACTTAGTAAGGACTCTCTTTTCCTTTCTCTTTTATAGTACTTAAGTATTTACATACTTAAGTGTGAGCATAGCTCCAAGTACTATATTAGACTTATCTTTTTTTCTCTTTATCTTCTTTTATTTATTATAACATTTACTTGCTAAGGACTATTACTATACAATTAGCAAGGACTCATATCTTTCATCTCTATTTACCTTTGTTTACATCTGGTTCAGTTCACACTGGTGGCTAAGTCACATTACTTACACAATGGATGTGTACTACTATGCAGTACTGTGCATTACCATGTATTGCTGCGCAATACTGTGCCTTACTGCATAACTTTACTATACTTAGGATACTAGTTTTGTATAAGTAGTTGAAAGACTGGCAGTCTTAAACCCCAGTCTTGTCAACTTCACAATCTAGGGATTCTCCTTTACTGTGCTTGACCTAAGCTCATCTCTCTCTCTCTCAAGAATGAAGTCTATAAGTCTCTAAGTCATCTTAAACTTCACTAAGATACTATAAACTTGTCACTCTGGATTCTTGTATAATCCTTGGTGGAATTATCCTCATCACTATTTTGTTAATCCCATTTCTCATCGTCATTTGGAATATCTATTATGCCTATCAAACACATATTCATTACCTTGTTACCAGGGGTATCATTACAGACCTTCCCTAAGACTGTCCAATAGGCCACTCTTAGCAATATGATCTTTTTCTTTAATGACAAAGGGTGTGTCACTAAGATTGATCAAGAGGATTTTAATGGGTCTGTGATAATCTGAGTCAATAACTCCTGCTCCAGTATGTATAGAGTCTTTGACAGCCAATCCACTGTGAGGAGCAATTCATCCATAACAGTGAGCTGGTATAGCCATGGAGATTTGAGTATCAACAAGTTTTTGATTATGAGCTGGAATGACAATATCCTCTGAACTATAAAGATCAAGACCTGCTGCTCTTTTGGATCCTCTAGTTGGAGTGGTGGCTTTATCAGAGAGGTGTTGTATAGGAGGTGTATGAGTGGTTAGAGATTGGATAGTGGTTGGGTTTTGCATATGGAATTATTTGACCAATCTGGGTACATCTTGTTGATTTCTGGGCAAGGCAGCAAGCAGAGAGAAGACCATGACATAAAAGAAATAGGCATCAAGCCCAAAACAGATTGAGATTGAGAGAAGGGCTAAAACCCATCAGAGCAAGAGGAGAGTGCAAAACTGCCACATCTGTAAGATAAGAGAAGATGTGTACCAGATGGTAGAGGGTACACAGAAGAAAGAGAGAGCTGCATAGAGCAGGTATGTCAGAAGAGAGCTAAGGGATACTCACCTCAGCACATGCAGAAGTGCTGAGGTGAGACAAAGACAAGGTAAAGAAGATATAGTAAGAGCAAGATAGAGTTTAAGAGGAGCTCAAACCATAAAGAGAAAAGAAATACCAATAAGATGAGATAGAGATAAGTATACTTAATAAGTAAACAGTGTGATCAGCATCATAAGGTAATGAAAAGCCAACACATCTTTGCGAATAATGTTGATTGGTTCCCAAGAATTGGCTTCTGTTGGGTAATCTTTCCATTTGATGAGATATTGCATCTTCCCATGGTATTTCCTGCTATCCATGATTGTTTCTACTTAGTATCTTGTGATGTTGTTTTGGATAATAGGGGGAGGTGGTTCTTTTACTACTCTTTCTATGATGTCATTGGGGAAATATTGGAGAAGTTTGACAACATTGAAAACTGGATGAGTTTTCATAGATTTGTGTAGTGCCAGTTCATATGAATTGTTTGACAAAACAAACCTTTGGTGATGGCATGTGGTCCTAATCTTTTATGGTCTAATTTCTTCATTGGTCTTCCTGTTTGTATGTTTGAAGCATCAAGCCAAACTTTGTCTCCAATGTTGTATGAAGGTGTTTTTCCTCTATGAGTGTCATAATATTTCTTCATATCATCAGCTGCTTTCCTCAGCACTGATTCTGCATCTTGTTGAGCTCTTTCCAAGGATGTTATGAATGTTTTGACTGAGTTGATAGATGTGTGTTTCCTTGGTTCAAACCCCATACAAGGATGTTGACCTGTGTTAAGCATAAATGGCATATTCTTGGTTGATGAATTTACTCAGTTATTATAGCAAAATTTGGCCATTGGTAACCAGTTCATCCAATCTGTTTGACAATGGTTTACAAATAATTGTAGATATTGCTCTATCTCTTGATTCATTCATTCTGTTTGACCATCTGTCTGTGGATGGTATGCTGTAGATAATGCTGTTTTGATGCCTAACATCCTGTTCAACTCCTTCATCACTTGTGATGCAAATTGTGGTCCTCTGTCTGATAAAACCTTTTATGGTAATCCACGAAGTTTCCAAATATGATCTCTGAATAATCTTGCAACTCCTTCAGCTGTTACTGTAGTGGTGGTGCACATCATGTGGATCATTTTTGTGAAATGATCTACTACTACTAGGATGGAGTCATAGCCTTGGCTATCTGGCAATTGCATGATTAAATCTGTGGAGATTGTTTGCCAGGGTCTATTTGGAATTTTGTTTGGAGTTACTCTCCTTGTGGTTTTGAGGGAAAAGTCTTGGTTCTCTGACAGATGTCACAACTCTTGACATATTGTCCTGTGTATGCTGCCATTCCTTTCCACCAGAATGTTCTTGATACAAGTTCCAATGTCCTCCATTGTCCTGGACATCCTGCAATAGGAGTATCATGACAATGCTTTACTACTTCTGCTCTGCAGCTCTCAGGGATGACTATTTTTCCTTTATAAGTCATGAGTCCCTGTTCATCTTCTCCCCATCCTGCAAATATTGCTGTCTTTGCCTCTTCCATAGGCAGTTCCTTCCACATTCTAACTTCTTCATCTGTGTTCTGAGTGTCTATGATCTTTTGAAGTAGTGGTGAATTTGTGAGTGCTGCATTGATAGTATGTTTGAAAAATTCTGGTTTCAGCAGTATCACATTTTCATTTTCATTCTCCACCCCCTCTTTATGATCCAAATGTCTTGAGAGGTGATCAGGTTTGGCTGAACTCTTTCTCAGTCTGTGGGAAAGGTGGATATTGAATCTAGAAAGAAATAGAGACCATCAAGCCTGGTGACAGTTCAATTTCTTGGCACTCATAAAGTACTCTAGATTTTTGTGGTTGGTTAGGACCTCAACTGGGTTAGGAGTTCCTTCAAGGTAGTGACACCATTGATCTAATGTGCAGATGATTGCAAGCATTTCCTTGTTGTAGATGTCATAGTTGTGTTCAGCAGGGGAAAGACTCTTGCTGATATAGGCAATGGGATGCCATTTGTCATCATTGCACATTTGAGAGAGAATGGCACCTGTGGTGTATCCTGAACTATCAGCTTCCACAAGATATGGCCTATCTGGTTCTGGGAAAACCAGTACTGATTTAGAACAGAGGGTGTCTTTGAGATTTTGGAAAGACTTTTTCTGTTCAGTGTCCCAATGCCATTTAACATCTTTTTGAAGTAAGGAGTTCAAGGGTTTAGCAATTTCCAAGAATCCTCTGATAAAATGATGGTAAAAATTGGTGAATCCCAAAAAGGATCTGACCTCTTGTTGAACTTTCATTGTATGTTGTTGCTACAACTCCTACTCCTCATTTTCATTCGGCATCACCTCTACTTCATACTTACATACACTTACATACATATGACATACTTTTACCTCTCCACAACCCCAGTGGGGCTCTGTTCTCAATCCCACACCACTCATACTCCAGACTATGTGTGTCCTACATATATTTAGGCATCCTTGTACTCTAGGATAACTTCTCTGCCTTAACTATCTCTTTACACACTATATAAGATGTGCTACCACTCTACTTCTTCTCAGTTGTCATCTTACAGACACTGAGTGAGTACTTCACTTCCCAGATCTTATTCTCACTTCATCTTACAATACCTTGCAGCTCTCTTTCTACATTGTGACAACCTACTGTTGTTCACATCACTCTTGCCACTGCAGTCATGCTGCACTCTCGTTCCCTATGTGGGGATTTCCTATACACACTACTTGCATCATCCCTGATCTTCCTTGCCTGCCATAACCTGTGTGAACACTTCTGTGATGGAGGTGGGAATGGGCCAGTCCATGACACCTTGGACTTCGACAGGGTCCATCATGATTTTATCTAAGGATATTTTAAGTCATAGATAGTTGATCTCTTCTTTCTCAAAATCACACTTCTCTGGTCTGAGGTATAACTTGTTGTCACATAGTATTGCAAGTACTTCAGCAGCAATTTGTCTGTGTTCCTCAAGAGTTTTGGTGAAGATAAGTGATAATGTGGCAGTGTGCAGCATGGTGGTTGACTAGGCTGGGTCACTCTACTCAAAGAGGATGAAAGGGTGACAGTGGGTAAAAGCTGGGCAGAAGCCTGAGTAGAAGGAAAGCCAACATCAAGATTGCAAAGTAAAGGTAAACAAGGAGTGTAGTGCTATCCATGATGAGGGGAGTAGGTAAATAGCCAACTGGAGATCAATGTCCCTTGTACAGTACTTATGTACTATAGAGGCCAGCACACAGACTGCACTGATGTAATAAGCTTGGGGTGCAGGTGTCTAAAGCAGAGAGCAGATCGCATCAACAATAAGGATGTTGTCCATGTACACAATGACTTTTCCTTTGGTGATAAGGACTTGAAAGAGATGATTCATCATGGTTTGGAAGGTAGCTGGACTATTTGTCAGTCCAAAGAACATGACTAATGGTTTGAATAGTCCTTTGTTTGTGATGAATGCTGCCTTCCATTTGTCTGTCTTTGATTCAGACATTATTATAACCCCATCGGATATTGAGTTTAGTGAAATATTTAGCCCCTTTAAGTTTATCAATCAATTCTGATATGAGTGGAAGTGGATATGAGTTTTTGATTGTAATTTCATTGAGGTGATGATAATCTTGAATTGGTTGTAATTCTCCTGATTTCTTCTTGATAAAAAAGAAGGGAGAAGCAATTGGTGACTTTGATGGTCTGATATGTCCACTTTTCAAGTTTTCATCTAAAAACTTCAATTCTGTTTGTTCTGAAAAGGAAAGATTGTAGATCTTTCCTGCATGCATTTTAGAGTTTGGTTTCAACTCTATTGCATGATCCCAAGTGCATTGAGGTGGTAGTTCATCAAAAGATTCTTTGGCAAAGACTGATTTGAATTCATGATATGCTTTCAGAACTATTTCTTCAAAGGTCTTTTTAATCTTTTTCTTTTCTGCTTGGATTGTGAGGTCTTGGCTGATGTTTCTGATAGCTGCTTCTTCTTCTTCTTCTTCTTTTCCAATCATGACACATAGGATTCTTGTTGGTTTTTTCATTACCTTATGATGCTGATCACACTGT